>NDGN011503614.1:303-18388 GCA_002564285.1 Tympanoctomys barrerae
AGAAAGAAAGAAAGAAAGAAAGAAAGAAAGAAAGAAAGAAAGAAAGAAAGAAAGAAAATTAGAAAGACAATAAAGAAAATTACAATTTAGACTCAGTGTACTCTGGGTGACACTGATGTCCCTGCCATCTGTTTCTGCCCTGGGAAAATGCATTCCTGCTCCCAAGTGACACTCCTTTCAGTGCAGGTAGGAGTGAGAAGAAGGTAGGTTTGCTAATTTGGAACTAGACAGAAAGAAACGCCACAGTGGCTGGAGGTTTTCTGAGCCCCACTCACAATTTAACAAGGTCCTGGTTGCTGTTGAAGCCACATGGACACAGGCTGCATGGGGACAGGCCTGCCGGGAGCAGGGCTTGGACAGGGCCCACCCTCCAGGACACATCTCACACTTCCTGGGTTGCAGGGGTAACCAAGGTCACCACGCTGCCGGGAGGGGTGGGAACCAAATGTTTGCAGAGCTTCCATGGCGTTCCCAGAACTGAGCTGGGCTACAGATACCAGGAATCCTGCCCGTGCTAATCCTCGTGGGATGTGAGGAGCTCAAGCAGCCCCAGAGGACGTGTTGTCCAGGGCTTGCAAACTCAGCCATCGGGCAAGGCAGGCGACTGTCAAGGCTGGTGTGAGTGGGGAGTGGGGAACAGGAAGGCACGGACCCCATCCAAAGGAACAGCCACCACCTGGCCCCTGCCACATGGAAGAGTGGACCCCATGCTGTGTCACATCTGGATTTTCTGAGAGAACCCAGATATCTAGAGAATGCCTCTGACTTAAACAAAAGTTTTCCTATTAAAAGGATACCAAAAGGATAAACTGACATGTTCACAGGCTTCTTTAGGATCTCATCTTACTTTTATCATGGAGGATACTGAAGCCCAGGGAGGTGAGATAACACACTCAAGGTCACACAGCTGAATAAGAAGCAGATCTTTTGCCTTCTGAGCCTGTGATCCTGACCCTGGGCCACATAGTCCCTCACATGTGTGCAGCATGTGCCTGTTTACACAGTGTCTTAATCTTTATCATAGCATAGGCAGAGGCAGAGCTGGCTACTGGCCTCCATTTTACAAACGAGACTACGGAGGCCCAGAGGAGCTCAGTTTCATGGCCAGACCCACAGCTGGGGAAAGGAATGCACACATCTGGCTCCCAGGTTAGGCTCACTCTCTTAGCTGGTGTTAAACAGTACAGCCTGTGTTCCAGCTTGGTTTAGGCCTGCATTCTCTCAGGAGAGAGAAGATAGAGGTAAGAGACAAGACTCAAATATGATCCCTTGATGACAAATGTGTGTGATTGAGAAAGGGACAATGACAGCAGCAGCTGCATTGGGTAGGACCCAGGGCTCAACACACTGCACTAAGTATCTCAGTAAAGCTACACAAGCCCCTAGAGGAGGGGAGGGAGGAAACCCAAACACAGAGAAGAACAAAGTCTCACCCCTCACATCTACATGGCAATAGGACTGGATTTTGCATCCAGTGGTCTAGTTTCAGAGGTCCTAGACTCTGGAAATATTACTGGGAAGAGGGCAGATGGTTGGTACTTACAGGGAAGGTGGGCAGGCCCCCCTGGGCCACCTCAGAATTTAGGGCATACCTGGAATGTGATGAGCATGTGTTTTAGTCAACTTTCCTGTAACTGGGACAAAATACCCAACATCCACAATTTACAGGAGGAGAGGTTTATTTTGACTCAGTTTTAGTGAGTGTTGTCTATGGTCAGCTGACTTTAAGGGGGAAGTGGCATGGTGGAAGGGCCTGGCGGAGCAAAGCTGCTTGGATCATGGCAGTAAGGAAGTGGAGAGGCCTAAAGCCCACCTTCTAGCACCTGCCTCCGGGGACCTTCCGACTCCTCTGATCAGGCCCTACAGCATATTTAGCTATCAACTGATCAGTGAATCCACTGATGAGTATAAGGTCCCATGACTCAATCACCTTCCCAACGCATGAGACTTTGAGGGGATATTTAGATCTAAACCATAACAGCAGGTGCTCTCTCAGGGGCAGGGATCTGCAGGCGATTAACGATCAACAAGGACTCAGGTAGCCAGGGATGCTGAGCTAGGACAGGGTTTGGAGGCCATGGGAACCAAGCCTGCAATGTCAAGAGCACATTGATGTTCTAACAGGTTAAGTCCAAAAATCAACAACACATGGTGAAGAGCCAGGACTAGAACCCGGACGACCTTTTGGGACTGCATTTCCTGCTGCCCCTGGATTTGTTCACATAGTGCCCTGGGGCATCTGAATCTCCACTTATGAAATTTTCCCACATGGGACCCACAGGGGTCAGATCCTGCCAGCCTCATCTCACCAACACTTTATGATAACCCTCTTAAAACTTAGTGGCTTAAATCAAGTTTTATGATCTCTCTTTGGTGTGTGTGGTTGACAAGGCTCAGCTGGTGGCTCTTCGGCCTGCTGGAGCTGCAGGTCACATGGGGATTGAATTGGGCTAGATCCAAGATGGTGCACTCCCCTGGCCAGTGGTTGGTGCTGGCAGGAGATGGGAATCCAAGCTGCACAGTGCCTAGAGCGTGGCAAGAGGATTCCAAGAAAGGGTACCCCGGGGGGAGCCTTCTATTCAAGATAGGGGAGGCAAGGCCCTCCAGGTAGGGTTGCAGATAGTAGCCTTACTCCTGTGAGACTGTGAGAATATCCAGGAGGGTAGTTCAGCATTGGATGTGAGTACTGGCCTTCCAAACGCCTCGTTCAGTTCTCCAACTGGTTGTAGGGGCTCTTCTCCATGCACAACCCTCCATTCAAGGCCTTTGCAGGCTGTAGTGTCTAGTATGACATGTAGCATGTAGGAGGTACTAAATAAACATTTCCAGAATGAAGAGGGAGTGAGGAAAGAAGGAAGGAAAGGTGAGAGGGAGGAAGCGCTTCCTACCATAGTCAGGGTTATTCTCGAGTCTCCTCCCTGACCCTCCAGCACCCCAAGCCCCTGCCCGCCTTGCATTGGTTTGTCCCTTTGCCTGTAACATTCCTCCCCTACCTATTGCCAGTTCCCTCTTGCCATCCAGAGCTCAGCTCGTAAGTGCCCTTGTCAGGAAACCCTCTCTACCACCCAGCGTCAGTCCTACCACTAGCTGTCCATTCCGCACCCTGAGTTAGCCACTCAGAAAGCTCATCGCCACCTGAAATGATCCTAAATGCTTTTTCATAGTGTTGTCCATTATCTACCTCCTTCCCTCTCAAACTGGGCTTCTCAACCCTGTCATCACTGACAGTTTGGGTCAAGGATTCTTTGTTGTGGAGAGGGACATTCTGTGCTCTGTAGTTTTAACAACAGCCTCGGTAGATGCCAGCCACATCCTCAGTCACATTGTGCAGCCAAAATATCTCCAGGCATCACCAGACACTCACACAAAATTTGGCTCAGTGGAGAAGCAGTATTCTACAACACGAGTTCTAGCAAGCATTGGAATCCCCTGAAGATGCACATTGCTGGCTCCACCCCAGCGACTCTGCTGCAGAGGTCTAGGGTAGGAGTAAGAATCTGCATTTTTTTTAAGTTCCCAGAAGATGCCCTGGGTCACACACCAAGAAACACTGTCCCCAAGGACAGAGTGGTTGTCCCTCTTGTCTCCTGTGTGTGGAATACTTGGCAAATGAGCCAGTACTCAACACTCTTTGTGGTCCACCCACTCCCTTGGCCACAGTGGGGCCACAGGAGTTGGGAGACATTGCGAGGTCCAGTTCTGTCTGGCTTTGCCCAAAGTGGCTTTAGGGCTTGGCCATTCATGGTGGATTTCCCCTGTGGGTCTCTCTAGCAATCCTCCTTACCACGGAGGGATTATGTGCTGCACAGGGCCCACAGGGCACTGCTCTCAGGGTTGCCCTCCCTCTGTCCCTGACTCCCTGAGGACAGATGCCCCTTGCCTCCATCCCTGCTACCTCTTGCTTAGAGGACATAGAAGGAGGTTCTGCTACCAGCCAGCAGTTTCAGTCTAGACCTCTGCTGGGAAGGTTGGGGTCCCTGGGTATGTGTGGGAGTGATGGGACCTCAAGCAGCCATAGTAGTATTAATGGCAGTGACCACAGGTGCTGCTGTGGAGCTCACTGTATGCCAGGCAGAATAAAAGGACAACATGAGTGACTTCATTTGTACTTCAGTACAAATGGGGTGCATGGCATCACCATTTAAAGGTTTATTTATTTATTTATTTATTTGGTATAGGGTCTCACTGTGCAGCTTGGACTCATAGTGATCCTTCTGTCTCATGCTCCCAGCACTGGGATTACAGGCATGCAGCACCATGCCCAGTTCTCGTGGCCTGTACAGCATGCAGTACCAGGGATTGAACTTGAGTCCTTGTGTTTGCCAGACATGCACTGACACTGTCGAGCTATCTCCCCACCCCTCATCCTTCATTTACCGAGGGGTGACAGTGGTAAAGAGAAGTCATTTGCCCCAACTTGAATAGACCTGTAGAAGATGTGACCCTTGGCTAAAAACCCAAGTCTTGCTGCCTGTGGCCTCATTCCTAACCTTACCTCCAGCTCCTCAAACTACTGCAGGAAATGCTAAACAATGTCCGAGAGGAGAAGAGTTTGGTGGCCAGGCTGGTTTTGCACTTATGATCCCCTCTGCCTGGTGTGTTCCTCTCCCAGGGGTCTGCATGGCAGGCTTTCCCACCTTCTGTGGGTCTTGGGTCAAATACCACGCTTCCAGTGAGGGCACCCTACCTCCATCTCCTAAAATTGCAGTGCCCACCCCCACTCAAGCCATCGCTATCCTCACCTGCTTTCTTTTCCTCCGCAGTACCCACTCCATCCAACACCCTGCATGTTTTACTTAGGCAATTTGTCACCTGTCTCTTCCCACCAGAATATCAGCCCCGTGGGGACAAGAAGCCTTGGCTTATTTGTTCCTGGCTGTGTCCCCAACACTTGGACACCCTCAAGACCTCAAGTTCCTGGTAGATATTAGGACATTGTTGAGTGCTTGCTGAAGAAAGGAAGAGAGGGAGTGGAGAGAAGGGAGGGAGAAAGGACATAGGATGGAAGGAGGAAGGAAGGAAGGAAGAATGAAGAAAGGAAAGAAGGAAGGAAGGAAAGGAGGAAAAGCGGTTCACAACTGTGATATGTCAACGTCAGTGGATTAAAAGAACTCCTAGCAGATAAATCAAGGGCGTGAGTCCAGGCAGGTCATGAGGCCAAGACCTTAGGTGCTATCTATGCTCCCTGGCCCATTCCTCCATGGCACCATTCCTCTGTCTGCTTCCTAGCTACCAGGACTAATCGGCTGTGGTCTTCCACGCCTTTTGCCTTAGTTCTGCTTTGGAGCCAGCTGACCTTGGACTGAACCTTCTGTTACTGTGAGCCAAATTAAATCTCTTTTCCTTCAAGTTGTGAAATGTTGGATATGGTGTCCCAGGAATGAGAAAGCTGATTACCATAAAAAGGAGAGGAGGAAGGGAAGGAAAAAAGGAGCCAGCCATGGAAGTTCTCTGTTCCAAATCATTCCAAGTCCTGCTCCAGGACTTCTTGGAGCCTTTCTAGTTCTGCGTGCTGGATAGCCGCTGCTGGGACCAAATACCTGACATACACAATTTAAAGGAAACAAGGTTTTTTAGGCTCGTGGTTTCAGATGTTTCTGTCCACAGTGGGCTGGCTCCAAGGCAGAGAGGCTGTGGCAGAGAGGTGTGGTGGGAGAAAACTTCTCCCCTCATGGAAGCCAGGAAGGAGAGGGAAAGGGAACGAGAGGTAGAGGAGAGGGAGAAGGAGAGGTAGACTGAGAGGGAGGGAAGGAGGGAGGGAGGGAAGGAGACAGAGTCAAACAGAGACAGAGAGGAATTTAGAAGAGAGGATGCAGCTGCAGACAGGAATATACCAGCTCACATCGCCAATGACCCACCTGCTCCAAGCAACCCAATCTTCAGACAGCCCACTCAGCCATGAACTCGTTCTCGGCTGAGTCCGCTTAGGAGGTACCATACCCCATGTTCTAAGTGCCTTCTGATGGTCCCACCTCTGAACACACAAGACTTTGGGGGAACATTTTTTTTAAGGCAGGGTGTCTCTAAGTCACTAAGTTGCTCAGGCTAGGCTCAAACTTGTGATCCTCTTGCCCCAGGCCCTTTGAGGGTTGGGATTATAGGCATATGCCACCACACCCATCTTGAGATTTTATATTTAAGCCATAACATGCTGACACTGCTGATATACTATACATTTTAAGGAAGGGGCATAACTTACCATTTCTCACACCATTTGGCAACATCAGTTTCGGTGGCACCATAGTCAACTCTGAATGTCTAGGATGTGCTCTGCACACCCCCATTCTCTGAGCACCCTCTCTGCACCCTAGTTCATAATCCTGCATCATGTGTGTCCCCAGAGGCCCAGGTACACGTTTACCTCCTTGCATACCCATGTGGAGGCTGTGGCGGGGCAGCCGGTGTGGCAGCATGGACCTGCTCCTAGACGCATACGCTGCCTTTGAAAGGACTGACTGTCAGAGGCAGAAAAAGGCCAGCTCACCTTTGAAAGAGCCACTCACCAGGCAAAAACAGGGTGGCCTAAACTCGGCACAAACAAACACAGGCTGACAATGAAGGCATTGGAAGCAGCTGGGAGCTGCAGGGACTGGACTGTGCTAGGGAGCAGGTCACCCTAGGGCAACAGTGTCCATGTCTCTACCTGCAGAGCCCACGGCCCTGTGTGCTGAAGGACCCTGGAGGTCAAGGACGTCTCACTCAGCAGACCTTTTGAGACCCTGCTAACCGAGCTGGACTGGCCTGGATACCGTGCTTCATCCCTGTCCTGGAAAAGATGCTGTCTGTCACTTAAAGAGAAGCAACATCCAGATCACATCCTTCAGCACCAACAAACCCTAGCTCAAGTCCTCCTTCAGCCATCACTGAAGAAGTTGCTTTACTATATGGAACCTCAGTCACCTCATCTGTAAAATGGAGCAGTCAGATCAGACTCACACTCTTCCTCCTGTCATTCTTACAGTTAATCAGGTTCACTCATTTGTTTGTTCATTTATTCATTCTGCATATACCGCGCCAGGGTCTTCTAAACCCTGGTCATCAACCTTGGCCTCTGATAGCCAGCAGCATCCACACCTATGCTGGGCATGCACTGAACCCTTCTGATGACCTTACGATGTACGTGCTTTTCTAGGTGGGGGAGTTGTGGCTCAGAGAGGGTAAGAGCTTGCCTGGGTCACACCACCAGAAAGCAGTAACAGTCTTTCTGGGCATCTGGGGGCAGGTGCAGCAGTTATAAGGTGGGCTGAGAGGGAAGGCAAGGTTATATAAACAAAGCAGCCTGGGCATGGAACCTATTTAAAGCACATGGGGGCGGGGGGTAAGCAGGTGAGAACTGTTACATAAATGATGTGTGCTTCTTGTACACAATGAAGAATGGCAGAAAAACAGCAGGAAGGGACTAAAACTGACCCCCCAATCCCAGCTATCAGCCAGAGATAATCAGAGTTAAATGGCTGGCAGATGCTTCTTTTTTTAATTTTTAAAAATCTTGTATTTATTTATTCATTTGGTATAGGGTCTCACTACACAGCTTGGACTCATTGTGATCCTTCTGTCTCAACATCTCAGTGTTGGGATTACAGGTGTGGACCACCATGCCCGGTTTTAGTGGCAGGCACGGTATGCCCAGGGCTCTGGGGCTGACATGGCATACAGTACCAGGGATTGAACCCAGGTCCTTGCACTTTCCAGGCAGGTGCTTATGCCGCCAAGCTATTTCCCCTGCCCCTTATGTTTGTTTGTTTGTTTCTTTTCTTTTCTTTTTTCCTACACTCCAGCTCCACCTCATTCTGGAATACATGCCTCACACCTGCATGTGATGAACCTTTCCTATAGGACTTTTTCAATTAATAAGACAGCATGTGTATTAATTAAGTATTCTCTGTGGGACAATGATTGCAAAAAAAAAAAAATTACATGGTGTTGACTACAAGGAAGCCTTTATCAGTGGATAGATATAACCTCAATTTTGAATATTTAAATTGTACTAAATTTTAACGTTATAAATGACTCTTGCATGAACATTCTTATAGATGAACCTTTCTCCACATCCTCAGTTATTTCACAAAAAAATATCCTTGAGAATAAAGAGTTTGAAAAGTAAGTGGTGATGTCCTCTTGGGAGTGTGGGGGGGTGGCTTTTTGCTTAGATTTCCGTCACCTCCATGGGGCTGCAAGGTGGTGGCTGGTTTGTTGGTGCTGCCACTGAGATCCCAGCACAGCTGGGCTCTTACAGTTGTCCTGAGGTCCTTTTCTCCACAGCTTCAGCAGGTGGATAGTTTGTCTATGGAATTGAATTTAGTTTAAAAGTAAAAGAAACATAGGATTGGAAACCTCCAAGAATCTCAGAGTAGGTAACATTGTGTCACCCCCTAAGCAGAGTGATGGGCCCTGCCTGAGCTGGGAGACCCTCATTCAGCTCTAGCTTACTGTGGACGGTCTTCGGGGCCTTGTAAATGCCACTCGGCTTGCTTGCTACTTGAGAGCTTCGGACAAGGGAAGCTCCCAGCTCTAAAAGGCAGATTCCCACAGCCCCTAGGCTGTAGCTGTTCCTTCGCTAAGTTAATCAGAATGACTACATCTACAACTCCTAGGACCAGAGGCCCTCCCAGAAAGCATCTGGCTCAAGGCCACTCCCCAAATCGGCAGCAGCACCAGGGCCAAGACCCAGGTTGGGGGTCCTCACCCCTTACAGTTCCCAGGTTGCCACATGAGTGGTGACAAGGATGTTTGTGCATCTCTTTAGAAGACCGTGCAAATCGGTGAGCTTCTCTGGGAGCTCCCAGCTCTGTGAATATATACATATCTGAACATACACATACAACTTTGTGTGTACATATTTTTGTGTATACGACCATGTGTCGATATTTTCTGCATGTACGTATCTGCTATGTATGTGGTGTATATGTGAATGGGTATGCACGCATCACCACATGTGTGTTTGTGTCTGCACACCACTGTGCTGTGGCCATGTGTGCTTCTGATTTCTGTGTACACAGCATTTGTGAGTCTTGAGCAAGGCGAGGCCCCGACCCTGAGGTGTCTCTGGACTCATTCCCTGCTGCATGTGGAGTCTTCCAGCTGCGTGGGGTGCAAGAAAGCCTCCCTCTGAATGTGTGGGGTGTCAGGCCACTCCTCAGTGACAGTTGAATCGGACCTTGTTATCCGGATAAGGTGTCTTCCACGCTGGGGCGGAAGTCACTCAAAAACACATACGGGGCTCACACTGGGCATGGGAGAGATGGAGTCAGGCGAGGCGGTTGGGACGAGACTTCTGTGGCAGGGACCGCAGTGCAGTGCTCAGAAGCAGCGGCCAACAGCGAGGATCCCATCGGTGTTAAAACTTCCCTGGGCGCTGAGCTGCGCTCACCCCAGGTGGATGGGGCCACCGGGCACAGAGACAGGTTGGTCAGTGAGGGTGGAAAAGGCAACTGGAGCCCACAGAGAGCGGGCGACCCTCGTAACTCTGCAAAGCAAAGAGAAGCAATAACCAGAAGGTAGAGGTAAAACCGCAACTTCGGTCCCACCCTGGAAATGAAGAGCTAAAGTGTTGCAGATGCTGCTTCTGTGTGTGTTTTTGCCACTTGCGCTGGAGTCACACATCTTTATCGTTTGAAAACTTGCTTTGAAGATTGTGCGGTAGAATGCTGTCAGACATTTCCCACGCTGTGAGCCCAGCCCTTGGTTCTGAGCATGCGCAGTGAAGGCCTGCGTTAAACTCATCCTTGCCGCTCCTATCCCGCAGGTACCGACCCCTTGGAGCCTCACTTTCTACATCTGTACCTAGAAAGGAAACAGGAGCCTCCCTGCGCTATACTTAGGGACTCACCGAGCTCTACTACTTTGTAACTGTGTGAGCCTGGGCAGGCTGCTTGACCTCTCTGTGCCTTCGTTTCCTAAACTGGATGAACACTAGCACTTATCTCTTGTGAGTAGGATCGTCCTAGGAACTATGTCGGACACACAGCGCTGACATCCCAGTGCTGTGGGAGACAGGGTGAAAGGGGCTGCTAGGGTAGAGGGCTGCCTCCCTACGGGGCTCATTGTTCCCGAGGGTCCTGGAGGGGGCCCTCCTGGGTATCTCCCTCCTGGCTTATCTCCCATAGGTGCTTTTCACCCCCCTCTCTTATCTTCCCTCACGATCTTTCCCAGGACTCCGATGGGGGAGATTTGTGGTGTCTGCGGTTCAGCTGGAATATCCAAGTCAGCCGGCCCCACACAGACACACAGACAGGATCTTTCATCCTGGGAAAATGAGTCTCTGTGTCCCGTGCTCAGACAGGGCCTGTCTTGTTTCCCACTTTGGACCACGCTGAAATGCTCTCTTGGCTGCCTTCTCCTCAGGAGCTTTGGCAGTGAAGGTGACCCCGAAGAGGACGCCTCCCAGTGAGCTGCACACAGCTCTGCTGAGCTGGTCCCACTCACAACAACACCCACGAGGCCCGAGGCCACACCTGGGTGAGGCAACTGCTAAACTACAGATCTGGGTTGCTGCATGTGGGAGCCAAGGCCAGGGCCAGGGGCCCAGGGCCCTGCGAAGCAAGCCTGAATGAGCTCAGGGTGGGGAGCCCCAGCAGGAGGACCAGGACTGCTGGTTCTGCAGGTCTTGGTTCCCAGGAGCTAGAAGGAGCCAGCTGTACTCTGAGAATATCCCAAACAGCAGGGGAAAGCTAGCCCAGATGTTGGACGCAGGAGGGGCTGGTGTTCTTGGCACCAGGTGGTCACGTATCTGGAACAACACCAGTGTAAGTGACAAGGACAGCTTGCTGAGTGCCTGTTCGTGCTGGGCTTTGCACAGTTCTCATTATGCCTTCTCTTTTCCACAGGCAAGTGTTCTTATCGCAGTTTTCAGATGAGAAAACAGGCTCAGAGCGGGAAAGTGACTTGCCCAAGGCCACACAGCCAGCTCATGTGAGACAGAGCCAAGCTCACTGGCAAGATTTCAAGGCAGCGACTCATTACAGGATTCATTCAAGACCTAGGCGGGGCGAGACCGGGCCTCGATGCCTGCTCCTTGATGGCTTTCTCCTGAGCAGAAACAGGTTTAGAAACCTCCAGGCTGGAAAGACCATCAGCCCCCTACAAACACCTGGAGTCCAGGTCGCTTGCCCAACAGCATCACACCACCTGTGGGATGTGGGGGAGGGGAGTCTGGAGAAACAGAGAATCCTGGAGCCCAGAGGAAAGCCCTCAGCTTGGACTTGGATGGCCTCAGGTTTTGATGGAGCCCCTACTTCTTTCCCATAAATGGGGTGAATAGTATCTTGCAACATGGAGGACTAGTGTGATGTCGGGGAGCCCTGGGCGCATGTGAGGTCTCCTTGCATGGGCTCAGGACTGACTCCTTTTTGCATTTTCCATGACAGCACCCAGCATCAGTATTAAAACACCAACAGGCTCTGCCCCCTGGCAGGGTACAAGCTCCACGTGCGCATTTACAGACTCGCCTTTGACCCCATCCCAAGTCCTTGTCTCAGGTACGTTCTCCCAGCTGAAACCTAATGCCTGACACCCACAACTTAAGGGAGAGCTTTAATTTGGCTCGTGTTTCTGTCCACAGTTGGCCGGCCACAAGGCAGGGAGGCATGGCGGAGGGGCCCGGGAGGGGAGAGCTGCTCATGTCAAGGTGGCTGGGGAGCAGAGAGGGGGGAGATTTACCTTCCGGGTCTGCCTGTTCCATCCTAACCCTGCCTCCTAACAGCATTCACTGATGAGCTTAGCACCCCCATGATGCATCCACCTTCCTAAAGCCCTGTGCCTGATACCCCACTCCACACCTCAGACCCCTGGAGGAAAGCTCCTATACCCCTGGAGGTGAGCTTCCTAGAAGCAAAGCCCCTGACCCTGGTACAGGGGTGCATGGGGAGGCACTCCAGGAAGGATGGAGGGGTGATGGGCAGGGGGCTGAGCAAGCCATAGTCTCAGTTGGGGCCCGGCCTCAGGATGCTCCCAGAAAGGGTGGCTGTGCCCACTGGAGCCCAGAAGCAGTGGGTATCTGGGTGGGGCATAGACAACACCCTCCACACCAGGCCCCTTGTGTCTTCCTCCAGCTCCTCACCTCTAGCGCATGTCCACAGATGGCTCCCCAGGCTGGCTGTCCTTGTGGGGATTCCACTGCAGCTGGTTGTCCTCACTTCCTGCTTATACCAACCCTATAGTCTTTTTACCTGTCTCTCTCTTTCCTCTTCTCCTCCTTCTCCTCCTTCTCCTCTTCCTTCTCCTCCTTCTCCTCCTCTTCTTCCTCCTCCTTTTCCTTCTTCTTCTTTAAGGCAAATCTTTACTTACCAAATTATCAGGTTTTCTGAGACAGTGTCTCTCACTATGTAATTCATGCTGCCCTTGAACTCCCTTATGTAGCCCATGCTCACCTCAAACTCACAGCGACCCTCCTGCCTCAGCCTCCCGAGTGCTGGGATTCCAGGCACATGCCACATGCTAGGCTCCTGATGTTTTTTGCCATTTTTAACTCCAGCAGCCACTCTGCATCCAGCCACTAGTCTGCTCCTTCAAAACCACACAGCACGCGAGGCTGCAGTTCCCTTCTGAAACCCTTCATCCCATCCATCACCTGAGAATGATAATCTGAGCCTCAGCTTGATCTAGAGGGTTCCGAAAAAGCTGACCTCTCCCTGCCAATTTGACCTACTCTCTTTTCATTCTCTTCCTCACTTCTAAGCTCCTATGTGGGGGTTAGGGAGCAAGACATATTCTGGGGATGGGGTGAATGACCCCTCCACTGTGTCTGTCTCTAAGTGCTTCCTCTCATGGTTCTAGACAGAGGACCTAGCAGTGTTGCCCTCTGTCTGGACTCTGCATGGGGTTTCTGGCCACACAGGCCCCTGCAACAGGATCCCTTCCCTCTGAGCTCCAGAAGACCAAGCTGCAAGGGTCCCCACCAGGGCATGACAGCAGGAATGGACCCAGTCAGAAACCTTCTCTGCTCCAGAGCCAGCAAGTAGACCTGATCCTTCTTCTTTCTTGCAGGACTTTACTCAGGGCTGTAAAACACTGCCACTGTAGGCCAACATCCTGGTATTTTTCTATCAATTCCCTGAGGCACAGAATCTAAGTCTCAGTGTACAACAGGCACTCTTGTTAACCAGGTTCCTCCTCTTTCATAGGCAATTCCAATCAACAACCAAGGAATCCCCCCAGCCCCAATCTTGCCTCAACTCAGCCAGTTACACAGTTCAGGTTGTCATTATGACACTCCACTTGGGGGCAGCTATTTCCTTTCTCTTCTTTCTTTTGTATGTGTGTGTGTTGTTGTTGTTGTTGTTTTGGGGACAGGGTATCAGTATGCTGTACAGGCTGATCTTGAACTCACTATACAACCCAGGATGGATATGCGCTCACAGCCATTCTCCTGCCTCAGTCCCCTGAGTGCTGGAATTACAGGCATGTGCCACCACTCCCAGCTCTGGGGCAACAATTTGTAAATGCACTAATAAGCTCTTAATCCCTAATGACTAGATATACTGGCTTCATGAATGTGAGCAAAGTAAAGACCACATTGGCTCATGTAATTGAGAATAGTGAGGGGATGACAGTGGAAGGAAGGGCTGGATCTGGGGCTCAAGTGATGTCACCAAAGCTCTGCTGCCCTTTCCTAGCTCTCTGTCCATAATTTTTAGCTCTGCTTCCTTCCGCCTGTTGGCTTCTGTCTCGGACAAGCTTTTCCCCACTGAGTTAGAAAGACAGCTCTGCCAACCCTATGTCCACCTGGTTCTGATCCACGAGGTTGTTTTCTCCTAGGGCTCGTACAGCTGACCTCTTGGAAGGAATCAGATTGGCTGTGTCTGGGTCAACTCTTTTCCTGGTACTAAGCACTACATCCACACCAGGTGGTTGGCAGAGTAGAGGCACCACCACTGGTGTTTCCTCTGGAAGCATAGATGGCAGTCCCTGTACCTTTGCCCAAAGTCACCCAGCTTTCAAATGGAAGGATAACAGAAATGACCAAGGAAATCACCATTATAGTGCTATAATTGTTTTCATGCATGTTGTGACAAGTCCCAGCTAAGTCCCAGGGCTACAACTATCACTCCACAGCCTGTTCTTCTGTGGAATGGGAGTGTCCAGATTGAGTGAGCAAAAGCCATGCTAGCTCTGAATTCTCACGGAGTCCCAGTGACTTTCCTGCTCTTCATAGGGATCATCACAGGCCAGCACAAACATTTGAAGGCTTTTCTTTCATGAATAAACCCAGTCCTGGGATGGAGTATCAGTCAGTGATGCCCCCCGCCCCCGGTGACCACCACAGTACATTCCATGAGATATAGTGGCCAGGGGAAAGAAAAAGAGTTACATACTTAAATAAATTCAACCAACACTAGGTTACACAAAATCGATCCTGCTTCCACCATGCAGGACTTCTCAGAGCCTTTACCATGCTAAAACATCTTAATAACTTTCCAAGAGAAAGTTTGTAGCATTTCCCAGAGCGCTTTGCCCTTGAAGTTCTTTTTTGGCATATGATCAAAGAACTCTCATGTCCTGCAGCAAATACTGAGAGAACAGAGAAATGACAGGATTTGGAGCTAGCTCCCCCCACCCCAGTGTTGGCTCTCGGCTTTGTCATCTGACTGCAGTATGACCTGCATATTTTGAGCCTCAATTTCTTTCCCTATAAAATGGGATCATTACCACTATCGCCTTCTTTGCTTGATTTTCACCTTGCTATCGGCACCAAGTCACGGCACGTTGAGTTGCCCTTCTCAGATGAGATTTTTGTACTAGATCCGTCAAAGGATATGAGCATTGCCCCTGGTGGTCACCAGTTGAGCAGGTCAAGCTGGGTTATGGTGCCCCATGATCTGCGCTGAGTCCCACAGGCATTGAAATCCAATAGTCTTGGAGTACAATGACTTATTTACACCACGCACCTGCGAGGCTCTGCCGCGGGGCGCTGATGCCCCCCCACCAGCGGCTAGGGCATCAAGAATGGTGAATGCCAGTGCCATAGGCTCCATCCCACAGGCTGGGGTGCGTGCATAGGGTAGGGACAATTGTCATAGGAGCCAAGAACAGAAACCCTGGGGAACCTCTTTCTCCAGGGCCATTGCTGTCCAATTTCTCTGAGAAGTCATCAGACTGAATTCCGGAACCTCCGTGCGTTTCATAAGACTCATTACAGTGCTGAATGGTACAAGCTTTATAAACCCCACCTTATGAATATAGGGTACATGAACACTGACTTTTTTAAAAAAAAGGATGCTAGACCTGGCCCCACTGAAGCTTGGTATTGTACTAGCCATGGACACAGGACTAGCTAACAGGGTGACTGGGTTGGTCACTTTCTTCATTGCTGGGACAAAATACTTAACACTTACAATTTAAAGGAGAAGAGATTTATTTTGGATCGTGTTTTGGAAATTTCAGTCCTTGCATGGTCTGCAGACTGGGCAGAGGAAAGATGCTCCCCACAAGATGGACAGGAACCTGAGGGGGAAGGAAGGAGCCAGGAGTGAGAGATAAACCCATCCAGGTCTTGCCCACAGTGACATCCTCTTCTAACCAGATCCCATCTCCTCACAGTAAATTGACTATGTTGTCCCATAATCCAGTCATCTTCCAAACACAAGAGACTTTGAGGGCCATATTAGATCTAACTTATAATGGAACCTGTGCCCCCCCATCTGTCCTGCACCCACCTCTCCCCATCCTGTAGCACTCAGGTAGAGCCAGGAGAAGGAGCAGTAAGATTTCTCTTCCCTGCCAAGACCAGAAGAGCCATGCAGGGATGAGAGACAGGTCCAGTGGCCCCCCTCCCCAATGCTGGAAACTTCTCCTGCCAACTCCTGCATTCTCAGTCTCCCTAAGCTGAGTGTTCTGTCTTTAATGACCAAGAGTTGCAATTAATAAAAGGAATGTATGAAACATTTATTCATAAGCAGTAATTCCATGAATGTTTCCTGAGCACCCACTTTGTGCAAGACCTGCTAGGAGCCCTGGGAGTCCAAGGAACAAAGTCACATGTTCCCGGTCCTCCAGGACGTGTCCAAAGTATAGATTCACTGGGTGAACTAACTTGAAAATGTTACCTTTAATTCTTGATTATAAAATGAATCGAAACAGCAGAAGCCAGGCATAGTAGCACCCACCTGTAATCTCAGTGTCCTAAGAGGCTAAGGCACAATGGTTTCCAGTTCCAGTCCAGCTTGGACAGTTTAGTGATTTAGTAAGACTCATTAGTGTCTTAGAATGAAGATGAAGAAAGGCTGGGATGTAATTCAGTGCAAGGATCCTGCTTTCAATACCCACTACATCAAAATAAACACTCAAAAACCAAAAGAACAAGGTAGTGGGGAGGGGGTGGTGCATGCTTATAATCCCAGCCCTTGCATCTCTGTGAGTTTGAGGCCAGCCTGGGTTACAGATTGAGTTCAAGGCCATTGCATAGCAAAACCCTGTCTCAAAAACAAAGTAAAACAAAACAAAAACAAAAAACGGTAGAACCAAGTCATAGACCAAAAAAAAAAAAAAATTGTTTAAAAATGTACTTAAAATCCCATCATTCAGAATAACCTTAGCAACATTTTCATAGATCTAGGGTTCTTTTAAATGAAAACAGAGTATACAATTACCTTGCATTTCTACAAAAGGTATCATGAATATTTTCTCATGTTATTAAATTGTCTTCCAAAAAATGTTACTTTGAAGACTCTATTCAAAACAGCTGCATTAGATCTTATTCTGTGGATAAACAGACTTTAAAAATATGAGTCTGCTGCTGAGAGGCACTCGAGTTCTTTTCAACATTATGTTGATAGAAACAATGCTGAACTGAACATTCCCAGGCCAAACAACTTTGATTGTGGCAAGGGATTGCTCAAGGTAATACCTGAAAGGTGGGATTTTGCTAGGCCAAGGGAAGTAAACATCTCAATCTCTCATCAGTCTTCCCAGTAGAGCACTGTGTTGATTCATATGCCCAGCATCTTGTGGATGTTGACTGGGCCAGACTTAGGAAAGGCTTGAGAGACACGTGCCTTGGTGTAAAATTTCTAGGGAGTCCTCCTTAAACTCAGTATATTGATCAGATGTTTGTCGCTGTGACCAAATATCTGATATACACAGCTCAATGGAGAAAAGGTATAGTTGGCTCAGGATTTCAGAGGGTCTAGTCCATGGCTTACTGTTCCAAGGCAGACACATTATGGTAGAACAAGGTGGTAGAGGAAAGACACCTTGCCATAGTAAGGCAGTGAGGGGGCAGAGAAAGCAAGAAAGAGCCAGGAGAGTGGAAAGAAACTCCCTTTGGGGTCACATACCCAGTGAGCTGCTTTCCCCAACCAGCCCCACCGCCCAACAGCTATGAGCTTCTCAATGAATTAATCTTTATTCTCCAATCACCTTCCAAAAGCCCCACCTCTGGACACATGAATCCTTTCTGGAATGTGTTTGATCCAAACTATAACAGTGGGTTACTTGATTAGATACAAGCTATGTTAATGCAACACATTAAAAATTGGAGTGAATGCAAAAAAAAAAAAATCCAAGATGAATAAAATATAAAAATTTAATTAAAGAGCCAGGGGGTATGGCTCAGCAGCACAGCGCCTGCCTGGCAAGGGCAAGGTCCTAAGTTCAATTCTCAGTACCAAAAAAAATTTTTTTAATTGATGTCAAAATAAATAAAATCCCTGGGCCTGCCATTCCAGCCCTGCCCCTGGTGGCATGCTGAGACAGCAATTGAGACTGGACGTGGTGGAACATGCCTGTAATCCCAGCTCTTGGGAGACTGTAAACAGGTGGATCACTAGGAGTCCAATCTAGTAGTGAGACCCTGAACACCCTGTAGACACTTCCCTAAAATATACAAGAAATAAATAAATAAATAAATAAAAATAAGATGTAAGAGTACCCATCATAATTCCCTATTGGAGCCTAAGGGGAAATGTGTACCTTTATAAGTATGATTTTGTATATTTTTAAAAAACAACTTTTCCAGATTGTTATAATTATATTATAATCATATTATAGAATTGAAAAGTAGATTATTAAAATTCATATTAGTATTTAAATTTGAACACTTGGGATGTATATTCATATATTTTGCTAAGTTTTTTTTTTTTTTTTTGGT
>NDGN011503617.1:882-13129 GCA_002564285.1 Tympanoctomys barrerae
TCTCTCTCTCTCTCTCTCTCTCTCTCACACACACACACACACACACACACACACACACAAATGATGCCTGATGGTCCAGCCCTGCTTTTCATATCCTGCCTTCCAGAGAGAGAACTTCTCACTGACTTGATCAAATGTGGCCCCTAAAGTAATGGTGTCCATGATTAGATTACACCCAAAACCGGCCACTTCTGGTTTTCTTCAAAAGAGTGGAAATGAAATGAAATGCCTATTTGTTTTCCATCCTGTATGAAGCCTGGAAGAGAGAGGGAACACATGAGCTCAAAATATTGTGGATTGTTTTGGCAGCCCAAGCAGCCAGCTGTTGATTGCAGTTCACAGAACTAGCCGGGGATGTCAGTAGCTAACTCTGGCATCTGTGTTATGAATGACATCTCAGGATAAAATCCCCCTTCTTATTTCTTGGCAGCTGAAGAATCTCAGACAAAAATGAAAACATGGCTCACCATACTTAAATTAGTGGCTGGAATATTTTGGACCTGCTTGAGCCAGCATAAGATTTACTCACATCTCTGAATTTCAATCAAAGTTTGAACTGATATTTAGCCCCCAGAAAATAGGGACTTCTGGGGAAAAACATTCTTAATTAGTTTGTAGATCTGAAGTATCATTACCTCTGAATAAAGAATATTTTAGAGGTTTTTCTCATCATTTATCTACCTAAGATTGCTTTTGCTCATCGAAAATGGCAAGGTAAGAGTCTTTTGCTATTTGAATTTCACTGCTAGATCTGGAGGCCAGCAAAAGGAATGTGTTCTTTTTCTTGGAAATCGCTGTTTAAATTGCAAATATTTTACATAAAGGTATGTCCTTCTCTGTTTACAGCACTTTTTTCCATTACAGTAGCAGTCCTGGATATTCTATCAGAGATGAAAGTTTTGAAAAACAGAGATAAAGACCCAGAATTCAATCCACAGGATGGAGGAAACAATGCTTGCTAACAGAGCCTGTCTAAGCACAGGACAGGAGATGAATAGGTGAATTATGCCACCATATGCCCAGCAATTAAGGAAAGTCCTGGCACATTAAAAATGTTTATATGAATTAAATAGAAAATGTCTTGCCTAAGAATGCAAAGAAATGAAATTAGAAATTTAATTATACATTGCTGACTAATCACAGAGTACAAAATGCTGTAAAACTCTTACATAAATATGTTATTTCAGGAAAGCAATTGAATTGCACAATTAGTTTTGAAACATTTCTTACCTCAAGACTTTATTGAAACTTTATGCAGTCATACACACACACATACACACACACACACACACAAATACATATATGGTTACTAATAAATAACAATTATGATTCCTTGTTAAAACAAAGTCCTCTGAGGTCATAGGTCACACGCTGAGAAAAACAATAGTAAAGTATAAGGTATTTTCTGCAATATCCTGAAATTGTATATCTTAGGGAAAAAAATGGTAAAAGGATGATTTTTAAGGCTGGCAGAATCTAGATATTTTGGCTATCAATTTTTTTTGAAGATCACATTTAAACGTTTAGAACTATTTAGGTTATTTCATTTTATGAGATTATATGGAAATAATTATCTATGCCATATGAGGATAGCTTCAGAAATTTCATTTTTGTTTAGGCAATCTGAAATTTTACTTCTTTTTGATTGATCTCAATTACAGTATGGTACCAATTTTAAAATAACTGTCTATTGAGCACTTACAATGCCAGGCATAAGAATTTAAGTATTGCCTTACTTCTTCTCAAAATAACCCTGCTTGGTGTATAATTACCCTTATTTGTTAGATTGTAAAGCCATCTAAAAAAGTGCGTAACTAGCAAAGCCAAGTTGTTTCACGTCTTATCAACTCCCAATCCCACACTCAAAAAAAAAAAAATGTACATATTGTCTTCATAATTTTTATTCATTTTCCAATTTCCTCTGAAGAAGTAGGGAAGCATTCACATTAGTGAAGTTTAACATGCGTGACAGTCCACCAGAATCGCTACCTGC
Organism: Tympanoctomys barrerae; assembly: GCA_002564285.1. Taxonomy (NCBI): domain Eukaryota; kingdom Metazoa; phylum Chordata; class Mammalia; order Rodentia; family Octodontidae; genus Tympanoctomys; species Tympanoctomys barrerae. The sequence continues at coordinate 2,876 of NDGN011503617.1, forward strand.
ACGCCTACTTTCCTGACTGCTCAACAGGAGTGAATCACACTGATTTATCACATCTACTTTATTTATTTAGAAAACAGAAGCACAGATCTTCATTTAGGTCTTCCCTTCCCATGAAGGGACAATCAGGTACAGCCATCCCGCTCATTCTTCACTTAATAATCCTCACTGTCAACTCAGGTCTGCCTAACCACAAGGGCCAGGGATGACCTTTGACCACAAGGGGGTGCACATGCGGGGAGTCCCTGTGAGGACCCGTCCTTCCCACTGATCCACAGTGTCCACTGGGATCTCCTTTCCTGGGCCATTGCCTGTCTACACTTGACTCTGCTATCCCAAATCCTTGTAATTAGCAACTCTTTAATTAGACAAAAGAAAAATTCATAATCCTAAACACCTGACTCAAGCAGCAGCCAACTAGTTAAACCAAGTGAAATAATCTGGGCCACGAACTTAACATACCAAATGGATTTATCATTTTATTTTTATGACATTTGTAAATATAGTTACAGTAGTATATTATTAATTTCAATGTTTAAAATAATACTTAAATACATTCAGTCAAAACAGATGCTCAAAAATTTATTAATTTTTTTACATAAAATGTGTTCATATCTGGTATAACATGAAGCATACTATTAGATATATACTATTTAGAATAAAACTCTAATCTTCAGAGACAGGTAAAAAGAAAGTATCCTCTTCTTTAGCAATTACCTGGGTATTCAGTGTTTGCAGGAATCACTTTTCATACCGATTTCTCACTGATTAAAAATTCATGTTTGACAGTTTTCCTGAATCTTCAAATTTCATCATAAATGTAGAATTCTAATGGACGTAAATACTCAATCAGCTCTACTGATAACCTAAAATAATTCCATTTTCGATAGAAACATTACTTTCAGAGCTATAAATATATTCACATAGGCAATGACTTTTCCCAAGTATAGAGTACAAAACAACATCAGGTGTACTCAGCATGACCATATTAGTTCATCCAACTTCATTATTCCATGCATTTTAGGATGAAAAAGACATATCACAGGAAACTTTTTTTAAAAACTGCCTTAATGGCTGGCCAGATGGCTCAGTGTATTAAAATGCCTGTTTAGGCATACACAAGGGCCAGGGGTTCGATCCTGGCCTGCCATGCCAGCCCCATCCCTGAGGGGCAAATGAGATGGAGATTGAGTCTGGGCATGGTGGTGTGCGCCTATAATCCCAGTGCTTGGAAGGCTGAAAATAGGAGGATCGCTACAAGTATGATCCATGTAAGAAGATCCTGTAGATGCTGTACTAAAAATACATTAAAAAAAAAAAAAAAAACTTAAAGACTGCCTCAGTGTAGGACAGATTTGTGGGCTAGGGAGATTACTCTGTGGTCTAATCACCTGCCTGGCAGACTCAAGGCTTCGGGTTCAAACCCGGGTACCTTAGCATTCCATGCCAACCAGCCCCAAAACTCGGTGTGGTGGTGCATGCCTGTAATCCCAGCACTGGGATGCTGAGACAGGAGGATCAGTACTAGTGTGAATTGTGTAGTGAGATCCTGTATCCAATTTAAAATAAAGGATAAAAGCATATCATTTAATAAAATATTTACATATGAATTTTTCAGAGTTCTTTTAGTTTTCCAACTGTTTTTCCCTCACTTTCCTCACCAGAACTGCACTGAAACACATTTTAGAAGTATATTTTAAATTAAAATTATAGCAAATAAATAACAGATCATTTGGGTTATTTTTTAAAATAATAAAAGGACTCTCTTTATATTTACTACTGAAAAAAAAAATCTGTAGAAAGGTCCCTACAAACGAAGGGCCTTAGATGCTAAGCTCTAATCACTGCCTTCCCCAGTCTGTCGGCCTTAAAATATTGCAGAGCTACGTTCAAGGTGCCAGCTGGCAGCCCAGTTAAGGAAGCAGCGGCGCAGCGAAGTGTACAAATGAGCTCGCTGCCGATCTCTGTCTCCGCTCTGCGTGCCGGGAAGCCTGCTGCCACCCTACGAGCAATCACAAAAACCTGGACGGTGAAAGGGTTAATTAGGAATCAGGGCAGAACTCTGGGGCTATTGTGCAGCTACTTCCTTCTTAACCACTTGATGTCATTTTTATAATACTCTTGTTTATGCTTTCAGGCTGCATAAGGAATTCGCTGGAGGATTTTCTGAATATATTCATACCTTTCAATTAGACGAACAGCAAAAAAAGTTATTCCTCTAAGAATGGACTTAATAGAACATTTTATTTGTCGGTGTCTCATCAAAATGCCATTGTATTTTCAAAGCGATTGTTTGAAGCAATCAGCTAAATATCTGAATTTTTATAGATTTCTTTCTGTCTTTCTTGGTTGTTCAAGGGAAGTCTAGCTACAGAATCCTGCTGCTTTAAAATGAACAGAAGCAAAGAAATATAAAGATAATTTAACTTTAAATAAACCTAGGGCTCAGCAATGCTCAGCAGTCATAAATGAATACATTTTAGGAGCTATGAATAGTTTATCAGATCCATTGTTCTTTTTAATATATTTCAGAGGCCTTGCAAGTAACATAATTCTAAATGATGTACACTCAAAGCTCTCACAAGGTACGTATGCTCTTAAAAGAAAAGCTTTAGAAAAGGTCAAAATGAGCATGATTATCATTACAGCAAAAGACAGAAAGTGTTTACATGCGCAGCTTATCAGCCTGTAAACTGTTTATACACGATAAGACAATGTAAGACTACATTGAAAAGTTCAAGAATTTAAGTCTAAATAGGTTTATTAAATAAGTACGTTTCTTTTTATATTTCTCTTCTCTCTGGTTCTCTTGTTGCCTGACTGAGATGTTTAACTGCGTTAGGATGTCCATGAAGAAAAGTAAAAGGATAGTCGTCTCAATATTGCTTCGCCCTTGTGATCCTGATCACAGGCCCGTACTGTAAAGCCAATGATGGGAGACATCTGTGGCTTCATCACTCAAGAAGCACCATTCACTTTTTCCCTCTAACTTGTCCTGTACCACCAGTGGAGAGCACTTGTTAGGGGTGAGAGCACCCATTTGTTCAAATTTTAGCTTCACCACTTTTGTATTACATTGTCTCGGGTGAGATGCTAAATTTCCCTCACTGTACTTCTGACTGTCATTACGAAACTGGAAGTCAAAGAGAGCCCCTCTAATGATCCTAGTGGGATTAAATAAGAGTTCTGTTTGGGTAGTCCTCAATTAGGATATGAATGCAGAGAAATCTTCCAAAATCTTTACCTTCCGGCCAGGCATGGTGACATGCCCCTGAATCCCACACTCAGGAGACTGAGGCAGGAGGATCATTGCCAATTTGAGACCAGCCTCAGCTAAAAATGAATACAAGACCACCCTGATCTATACATTGAGATCCTGTCTCAAAAAGACAAAAAAAAAAAAAGAAAATTAGTTTTTATTGCATAACCCTTGCTTTGTACTTACTACATAAGAAGTCCTTTACCAGAGTATTAGAATGCAATAGTATGATACAGACCTACTGTCAGTAAAAACAGCCTGGTCAGGTATACAGAAGCAAAAATTATACGTGGATGTTGTGATGAAAATGTATGGACAGAGAGTTATAAAGGTCCGTCATGTAAGCAGGAAATGAAAGCAAAGGACTCCAGTAGACAGTATCTTTGCTCATTTTTAAGCACAAAAAATAATTTCTGAAAATTTAAAAATGATTTTTATTTGACTGGATACATTTTTTTTGTTCTTAAAAGACTATCCCTTTTTCTAACCTCTATCCTATCATCTAATCTTTTATTCATTTGTGTGTGCAGTTCCTGAAGGGAATTAATGTGAAAAACAGAAATTAGGGAAAGTAGGCATTAATGATAGCTTGCACCCCCCCATAGTACCTTCTGTCACTCTTACTTATGGCTTCCTAGATTTTCAAGAGCTAAACATAGAAAGACATAGGATGCTACAAAAATGGTCTAATATAACTTTCTAAAAAAATGTTAAAAAGAAAAATCTACTTAGAAAAGACAGGAAAATTCTATTGTATGTCTCCCCCACAAATCTAAAAGACACAGGAAAGGACTAAAGTAAAGGTCTAAGAAAAAAGTTATTTTAAGTACAAGAATTAACTGTGAAGTCAGACTCCTCAAATCCAAAGGTCCTAAGAAGTCCAACCCTTATAGTATACTTCATCGAAGTGATTACTATCCTTAAGCCAATAAAATTGCCAATCATGATAACTAAGAAAATATGATGCATTAAATTGAAGAAGGAACAAATTGCATGAAGAAAACATGAATAGATAGAAGTTAAAAGTGTATGAAACTTGTCTACCATATTAAAATAAGCATGTTTTCTAGAAGAAAAAGTCCTTCAGGTTGAAATGACAGGAAAATACTGATCAAAGTTTTATGGTGAAAGGAGACATACACATAGGAAAAGAATGTTAAGTAATGTTGCATACTCTTGGACCTTCTGGCTTACCTCAGTTAAGACTCAGTCTTTGATCAGAAATTTTACACTTACATGACCGCATTTTGGTAGGAGAATTGCCACAGTTCATTCAGTGTCTAAAAATGATAGCATTGCAGTTTCAACAGCTAAACTTATACTCTGCAGAGCATCCATGAAGCCTAGTGTGACATTCGTTTCCATTTTACAAATAGCTCTTCTAAAATACATTTAAATGGCATTCTGCTTCAAGACAGTGACTGAGGAACTTTTGAGGTCCCTATGAATTATTCCTCAGCAGTCAAGCATATCGGGTAGTGTGAGAGAGTGAAAATAAATATCAAGGGGAATTTCATAAGACTTCAAAATACATATGGGAAAGGAGTAAGGGAAGCAAGTAAATATATGTAACATGAAAGACCTTAAAAAGGCTTTGAGAAAAGCTACTTGAGCACAAATTTTATTTTTTATTCGAGAATAAAAGAAAACCCAGCAATATCCAACATTCTAGCTCAGCTTTTCTGCTAAAGAACTAAAACTAAATCTTATTGTAGCACATATGCTTTTAAGAAACAGCTTGAATTAATATTACATATGCTCTCAGAAACTTTTGAAAGAAACATTTTAGAGGGAAAACCAAAATAGATATTTTAAAAGAGGGTTAGAGGAAGAAGGGGGCATTGCCTCATGTAGGCTAACGTTTAAGATGAAATAGCCGTAATTCTAGGGCTGATAGCCATTGACATGGAGATGGGTGTGGCAGGCTTAGCAGGTAGCAGATTGGGAGAAATTTCTGCAATCGGTAGAAAGAAAAGAGCAGAGGCCATGGTCTGAAAAAGTCGTGGATGTAAAGATGCAAAAGAAACAGAAGAACCAACCCATTCTCCTCTGATTTCAAATGTCAAGGGTTATGGTTTAGCGAAGAAGTGTGTTGGCTGGAATGACCAGGAGCTCAGGATGGCTACTGGGTGGATAGACACAGGCTGCTTTAAAGGCAGAAGAAAAATGGCAAACATAGGAAAATATATACAGCTTCACAATTTGTTTAATATTAAAACAAAGAGATAATTTTATTACTCTTACATTTCTGAAAATATAGTTTAATTTAAAGTAAAACCAAATTATTGTCAGTTTGTCAGGAAGTGAGCTTTCGTATCAACTCCTTTTGAAAACAAAATTTACATCCAAGTATTATAGAGGAGAATTCAGCAAAATGCTTCAAGATCCTTACATCAGTATTTTCTGTCCATGTCTAGGAAATGTCTTGTTAAAATTAGCTGGAGTATACATGAAGTTATATATACAGGGAAACTTTTCAAAGTCTTGAAGAAAGGAAAAGATGTGGAAACAACCCAAATTTGAAAATGACGGTTTGGGAATAATCTCAAGGATGTAGAACAGGGAGAACTACAGTGTTTTAACAGGAAGCTCAATTTATTTTAACTACTCTGTTTGAAAAGAGACTTTGTGAACAGAAGGCAGATGGTCTGCTATGGAAACAGAAAAGAGATCCCTTATCTAAGGGCCTTAGCTACAGAAGTCAAAGTTGAACATTATGGTTATGACTAAAATATCTCTTAAGGAAAAATAGGCTCAAGAAAACTTAGATCAGAGATGCTTTTTAAAATCATTTTCCACTCCTTGTTCTGATTGCATGATTACCACAAAACTTTATAATCTTGTAGTTTTATTTTTTAATGGAAAAAGAGATTATACCATCCACTCTTCCAAGATTACATTCTGCTTAATAATCATATATAGTCTTGGAAATTATTGGACATCTTTTTCTAAAAGCAAATTTTCCTTTGACTTCAATTTTAAAGAAGCCTTTTATTTTAGAATCATTTTAGATTATCAGAAATGCTGGCAAGGTGATAGAGAACTCTCCTAGGGCCTTCAGCCTGTTTCGCCTGTTGTTCACATCTTAGGCTACTACAGAACATTTTTCACATCTAAGGAATTGTCCTCAACACAAGTGTATTGCTTTTAACTTAACTGTATATGCTATTCCAGTTTTGATTTTTTATAAAACAGAGATTTCTTATGTAATAGCATAGCAGATATAAACTATATATAAGCTCTATAAAACGAATAAAATAACTAAAAAGATGAGAGGGGTAGGGCACAGAGGTCAGAATTCAAGGAGGAATTCTGGTCAAAAACCCAAGTTGCTCTGAGATTCTATTATTCAATTGAGTGATTTATAAAAATTTAATTTTAGAATACAGCTTTCATGGGAAGCTATGGGAAAATATCTTTCATCCATTACTTACTGGATTATAACTGCTAGCACTTTGATGGAAGATGATTTGGCACTAAACATAAAAATGACAAGGGCATACATTTACTCACTGATATCCTAGCCTAAGGACATCCCCTACAGACGTGTTTTCACATGTGACAAATGATGAGCATGTTATTACTTTGGCATAGGAGAAATTAAGCAATCAATATGCCCAAAAATTAAGGTATATCCTAAACAGAATCAACTGTAGAAGAAATGATGAATGTCTCTGGGATAGTTGAGATTATTGAACAATAAATATTTACTTTCTATACTCTTCCTCCATGTGCAGAAGATACTTTACTCTTCCTCTAAAGTCAGGATTAATCATAAGTGTTGCCTTGGCTTTGGGGATATAAGAATATACACAGAGGGAAGAAATCACTTCTACACATACAGAACCTTTGCTAAAAGAGAAGTAACTTCAGAGTATATTAGTCTGCTGGGACTCTGCTAACAAAGTACTACCAATTGAGTAACCAAAAAGGAATAAATGTATTCTCTCACTTATCTGGAGATTAGAAGTCTGCAGACAAAGCTGGCTCTTTCTGAAAGCTTGGAGACAGAATCTTTTCCATTCTGTTCCTCTAGGTTCTGGTACTGTTCTGACCATCTTTGTTATTCCTTGGACTACAGAATCATTACTTTGATCTTTTCTTCTTCTCTGAGATCTTTCACAGTGTGGAAGTCTATATCCAAAATTTCCTTTTTTAAAATGAAAGTGGCTTCTGTATTTTGAGGACAGAAAATAAAACTATCAATTTGGGCAGATGCTCCAGTTTTGTCCGAAATAATTTATTTACCAGCCTTACAAAAAATATATTGGCAAGAGAAAAATAAGTCTTGTAGGAGCAGGCAAGCCTGTCTTTTCTTCTGCTGGCTTCCCTGGGACCCTGCCAGAAGGTGGAGGGAGGAGGGGACCCCATAAAAGAACACTCTTGCTATACTAGGATCCTTTAATATGCCAGTGTAATCTCATCTTAATCAATCACATCCGAAATGATCCTATTTTCATATAAAGTCAATTCCAAGATAATGTGGCTCTTAATGTGTGAACTGGGAGGGGAGGAGGTGGATACGATTCAATTTCTAACATAGATCAGTGGAGGGAAGTGATGAAGGGGATTTTTATATCATACAGAAAGATCAATTCTAAATGAAGTGTAAGATAAATGTGATAATTTTCATATGAAAATAGGAGATTCTCTGTGACCTGAGAAGAGGAAACTACATCTTATACAAGACACAACTATAAAAATTCATTAACTTAAAAACTCTGCACTTTACTGCATCTGAGTTAAGAAGCAATGCTCATGCAAAGACGAGAGGTGAAATAGTAATCGTCAATCTCAGTAGGACCAGTAAAACATTTGAAAAGTCAATAATAAAAGCCAACAGCTAAACATAAAAATGAACAGAAAACGTGAATAAAAAGCCCAGTGGATAGATCATAAATAATTGGTAATTGTATCAAAAGTAATTGAACATATTTTATAATCAAGAAATGTAAATTATAACATATTAAGATCCTATTTTACACCAGCAGATTGGCAAAAAGTGACAAATCCAAGTGTCAGTAAAAATTAAAATCAACAGAAATATTTATATAAATATTTATATGTGAATATGCATATATTCTACAACCCAGCAACACCCTCCCTTTGATATGCAATTATAGATATTTTTAATTAACGAACAAGAGAGATTTAAGAATATTTATAGAAATTTGCTTACAATAATAACAAAAAGTATAAATAGCTCAAACAATCATCAAAAGGAAATGTTTATATAAATTATAGCATGTTCACAAAAGCTAAAAGCACTAAAACTTGATTAGATCCAACTATATAAACAACAAAGATGGATGAAAAAATAATGCTGGAAAATACTCAAGCCATAGGAAAATACATCCAGCATTATTCTATTTTGTAAATATCAAAATAAGCTAACTAGGATACTACATAAAAATATATATACATATGTGGTAGATAAATAGAAAATAAACACTTTTACAGGATCATATTTAATAAAGTTCAAGGAATAAATGAAGAGTCTTAAACACACACCAAATTGTACTTGTCTGTGGAGGATCCCTATTTCAAGCCCATCTCAGGCAAATGAATGACTTAGACACTCTATCAAAATTTAAAAGGGGTTGGCGATCACAGGTCAAGGCAAAAGACCCGGGTTCAATTTCAAGTGCTAAAAGTAGGTTAGAAAATATTTTCATAATTCTAATATATTTGATACAGGGTCTCACTACACAGCTACCTAGTGATCCTCCTATCTCAGTGCCTAGTGCTGGCTGGGCTTACAGGCATATGCCACCATGCCCAGTCTTGGGGGCAAGCTAGGTGCACCCAGGGAGGCACCAGCATGGCATGCAGTACTGGGGATCACACCTGGGTCCTTGAGCTTGCCTAAGCAAGTGCTTAGACTGTTGAGCTATCTCCATAGTGCCAAATTTCTCCTAATTCTGTAAATATAATTGGATGTTCTATTACTTTTGTAGGAAAAACAAAATGGTACTCTATTCCCTGGAAAAAATGCATAGTTTAAGAACATTCCTTAAGGTATGAGTACAAAGTTTGTTTAAGGTCTTTCATTTTTAAATATCGTGAATATTATTTATGTTTGATTAGAACTTCAGGTAATGTGATGTGCTATGTGTGCCTATTTCTTCTCAAGTGAATATCATCTTGAAATAGCTTTAAGAAATCAATAATAGATTTAATCATTCCATATTATTTCTTTGAAACACATGCCTAATAAATTGATATATGTTTACCCTATCCAGAAAAAAACAAAATACTTTTTTCATTCTTTAAAAATATATATGGCACTATGTACAAAGCAACTCCATATTGTGGCATTGAAAATACATTCACACCCTAATGATGAAATGATAATCTTTCTACATAAATCAATGATATAAAGAAAACAATCTTTTGAAATAAAATGGAGACTTATAGGAAGAAATTGGCTCATGTAACTTTAGGAGTTGACAAGTAGAAATCCATAGGAGGATTTAGGCAACAGTTAACACCGAAGTAGTGAGGTGAATTCCTTTTAGAAAATTGAATTTTTGCTCTTAAGACCTTCAACTGATTGAATTAGATCTGCCAACATTTTTGAGGGTAATCTCCTTTACTTAAAGTCAACTGATTATAGCTGTTTTAATCATTTCTTCAAAATAACTTCACAGCAATATCTAGATTAGGGTTTCAGTAAATCTTTGGGTAGAACCTAACTGAGTTGACACACAAAACTCAGCATCAGAGCAGAGCACATAATTTTGTCCATATCTATTACCCAGAACTCAGTCAAAAGCTGAAAGAAAAAGTGACAAAAGAAGGAAGGAAAGAAAAAATAAGGGAGAGAAGGAGGGTGATTGGCCAAAGGAAGCAAGGTCAACCTAAACAAACTTTAAACTTATAATATTCTGTGTGTGTGTGTGTGTGTGTGTGCGTGTGTGTGGTGCTTGGGACTGAACCCAAGATACGTACATGACAGGCAAGTGACAGTCTATCATTGTTACATCCCCTACCTCAGA
>NDGN011503621.1:2912-13671 GCA_002564285.1 Tympanoctomys barrerae
TATATATATATATATATATATATATATATATATATATATATATTTTTTTTTTAAAGGGAAAAAAAAGAAACAAAAATTTGTCCCACCACCAATACCTGATGCCTGTTCCTTCTATTTATGATCTCCAGCAATGTGTTGTCACCATTGCATGACAGACTATCAAAGCAAATTTTAAAATATGTAGAAATTTTGAGAACCAAATGTTCGATTCCTACTTCATTTGATATCAAATTATATTAATGTGCAGTTCAATAAATTAAGTTGAAAACACATTGATATAGTTGAAATATACCACTTCCTGTATTTTACCATTATTTTGCTCTTAAAGTTATTTCCATCTATTACATACATTATTAGAACAATGAAATACTCTCAGATCGTAAACTAGCACTTGGTTCCTCTTTCAATGGCATCATATTGGTAGCTCAAGGTTGGCCATGGTAGAAGTATTTTCAATAAAAATCATCAAATGGAACAAGTTAGGTTTTCTTTTTCTCAGTTGTTAGTTGTTAAATATTTACCGGCAGGCTATAGCCACAAACATTTCATGGAGATCTTGTCTATTATCTACCTGTCCATCTATCTATTCATATCTCTCTTTTATTTTTCTCCAGCTTTAATAATGTGTGATTGACAAATTAAATTAGAGTTGATCATATTTGTTTTTAAGGAAAAGTCATCCCTAAGACCTGCATAGATTTAAGTCTATTTAAAAAGTAAAAGCAATTCAGAGAAACACCAGAAAGATTGTATCAACAGTAGCATGCAGTGAACAAGTCCACAGATCGTTATTGTTTCAGTAGGATGGAGAAAAGTTATAAAACTCAAGAGGAACTGAAGAGAAAATGAAGCATGAGTTTTATATGTCCATTTGATGAGATGCTGATTCAAGAACTGTGGGGCCGTGAAATTCACACTGCCTCTAAATTAATTTCCTTTCAGACGACATTGTTTAGTTTCCAGGATAAGTGCCCTAAGTTAAACTGCATTGGTAAACTGCACACAACTTAGGGGAACGTTAAATTTTATTTTTGGACCATGATTTCCACCATGCCATTGTAGAAGGGTAAGAATTAAGACTCTCAAAGCCCAACAGTTCAAATACCACCAATAACTATAAAACATAACCAACACATTTTCCTCACATTAGAGCTTCAGGTCAAGTTATTTTTAGATTTTTACAGTACACTCCTTTTTGAGCCTCAGGCACATTCACCCAATTTAATATTCTTGAAAATGTGGCTCTTTTCACAGGAAATTATTTTGACTCAAAGTTCTATGACTTTTTTGCGGGAAGGAAATCCTCAGGGCACACAGAGTATAGGCTGCATCGTACCCACATAAGCATATGAAACTCCTTCCTAACTGTTGGGACTTTACTGACAGCTAAAAGTGTTGCGTTTTGCATGGAATTGTTAATTAGGCTCATTCATCTCCCCAAATCAATTTTCCAATCCTGCTTTTGGTCATTTGATACAAAAGAACGTCCAAGCATGTCCATGTAAGGTGCCAAGTGGGGTGAAAAATTGCTTTAGTTTTAGGTGTGGAAAGAGGCTAAGCAAATTAAGAGAAAATACTTATAACTTTTCCATGTTTTCAGACCAAAATGCTAGCAAATGCAACCCTAATTCATAGCTCCTTGCGCATTTCTCTTTAAGACACAGTCAGCACTGAGCCATAAACAAGACAGCAGACTGAACTGGAAAGACAACAAAACAAGTCAATAAAACTAACCACCCAAAAATAGACAAATATCATTTCCTTAAAATATTGTACGACTATGTGTTTTGTGTAGTTTAGTACATTATGTCATCTTCAAATTTTAAGTTTTTGCATAGGTCACTATAGAAAAGTTTTTAAAGCTGATTTAGAATTTTCCTACAGAGCAAAAAGAGATAGTAAAATGCTTTATATTATAAGCATATGTCAGGAAAATAATTCTAATGGAATTAGAATCATATTGTACTTTGAAAGAGAATATAAACTTATTTTGTATCTACATTTACTAGAGTTATTAGCCTGTACTTCTCTTTTTTCGGTGAGTCTTTCTCTGATTTTGGTATCAAGGTAATACTTGCCTCCAGGAAGGAGTTAGGGAGCATTGCTTCCCTTTTGATTTTGTTAGAGTTCGAGAAGTATTAGTATTAAATATTCTCTAAATTTCTTGCAGAATTCAGCTGTGAATCTATCAGGTCCTGGGTTTTTCTTTATTGATAAATTTTTATATCTTCAGTTTCATTGACTAATATTGGGTTATTCAGAATTTATATGTCCTCTTGGTTCAGTTTTCAGGGGGCCTTCCCTTAGCTCAAGTTGTTTAAGCGCCTGCTCATGCAAAGGCAGTCAGGAGCAGGATACTGCAGTTTAATTCCCAGCCAGCCCTGTTGTTCAGGCAGCCTGAGCCCCCCCTCCAAAAAAAATCCTTTCCCTTTGATTTAGTTTTGGTAATTCATACATACCTATCTGGAATTTGAATCTATTTAAAAAGCAAAAGCAATTTAGAGAAAAACAGGAAGATAGTGCTAAATGTAGCATGTGGTGAACAAGTCCACAGATTTTTTTTTCTGTGTCTTTCATCCTATGAGATTAAAGATTTATAGAGTAGGTATTGATGATCTTCTAAATTTCCACAAGATCTGTAGTGATTTCACTCTTTTCATTCCTCACTGCATGAATGAAATTGAGTTTTTTTCCTTTTTATGATAAGATTGGCTGAATGTTTATCAATTTTATTTATTCTTTCAAAGAACCAAATCTTTGGCTGATTAATTCTTTGTATTGTTTTCTTGGTCTCAATTACATTAATTTCTTCTCTGATCTTTATAATTTCAACAGGTTTGGGCTTGATCTTTTTTTTCTAGAAGCTTGAAGTACACCATTAGGTCTATGTGTTCTTATTCTGTTTTGCTGATGTGAGAATTCATCACTAAATTTCTCTCTTAGGAGTGCTCTCCTTGTGTCCCACAGGTTCCCATACATTGTATTTGTATTTTTGTATAATTGTGGATATTGTTTGATTTCTTCTTTAATTTTATCTGTGACTTAGTGGTTGTTCAAGAAGGTGTTATATAATTTCTATGTGTTTATGGAAGTTTTGTGATTTATTTTGCCATTAATTCCCAATTTCATTGCACTGTTGTCAGATAATATACATGGGAAAATTTCCATTCTTTTGCATTTACTTAAGCATGTTCTGTGGGCTAGTGTATGGTAGCATTCCAGAGAACGTCCCAAGTGCAGCTGAGAAGGATGTGTATTTTGATGTACTTGGGCAAAACACTCTACAAACATCTAGGTCCATTTGTTCACAGGTTTGCTTCAATTTTTATATCTCTTTGCTGATTTTTTGTCTGGCTGATATATTTTTGAGAGTGGGGTATTAAGGACCCCCTTTACAGTTGTGTAATTACTTATTTGATTTTTCATGCCTATTAAAAATTGTTCTAATAGTTGGGTGCTCCTGTATTTGGTGTACACATATTTGTGATTATTATCTCTTCCTCTTGAAATTGTCCCTCAACAATAATGTAGTGGCCTTTCTTATCTCTTTTGATCATTCTTGGTTTGAAGTTCACATTGTCTACAAATAGAATAACTACCTCTGCTTTTGTCTGGGTTCTTCTTGAATTGAAGGTAGTTTTCCAACATTTGATTTTCCAGTCCATGATTTTTTTTCAGTTAAATGTTTTTCAGACATACAGCATGCAGTTGGATTTTGTTTCTTGATTCCTTTAGCCAGTCTATTTCTTTTGATTGGTACATTGAGGCCTTTTACATTGATAATTATAACTGATGTACTGGATTGTCTTTACCATGTTTTTATTTTTAAATTACACACCTTATTTTATTTTAGTTTTTATTTATTTTTGTAGTACCAAGGATCAAACTTGTGACCTTGCACTTGCGAAGCAGAGCAGTAACCCCAGGCCCTTTGTCATGTTATTTTCTCGCTGTAATTCCCTGCTTTTTCCCTCTGTTTAATTGTTTGCGCTACCTCACGATTTTTTTTTCTTTCTATTTTTGTTCTTGGAATTATGGTCACAGAGAATGTATCTTTCAGTACTCCTTGTAGGGTTGGTTTGGTGATCGTGAATTTCTTCAGACCTTTGTCATGGCAGTGTATTTTTCTCCATTAATTTTGAAAGATAGTTTTCAAGGGTACATCAGTCTACCTTGGGAGTTGTTTACTTTCAGGACTTGAAATACTTTATTCCAAACTCTTCTTGACTTGAGGCTTTGTCTTGAGAAGTCTGCTGTGATTCTGATGGGCTGCAATTTCCTTTATGGGTGATTTGGGGTTTTTTCCTCTAACAGTTTTTAATATTCTGCCCTTGTGTTGAGGTTCTTGGATCTTAATTATTATATGTATTAATTACTATATTACATTAGATTAGATTTATTTTGGTTATGACTAGTTGATGTTCTGTATGATTCATTAATCTGTATGTCAGATTATTTTGTTGCTTCAGAAATTTCCAGCTATTATTTCTGCAAGTAATTTTTGTGTGTGTCATTAGCTTTGATTCCTACCTTTTTATTGATGCCATTTATTTTTATATTTTTTTCTTTGCATTGTCTTCTATCTGTTGAACTGTTATTTCTTGAACTTTTGTTATTTTCAAGAGATCTTTCCTTCCATGGTCACTAGCTGGGATCCTGTCTTCAAGATCTGAAAGCCTGTCTTCTCTTTCATTTAAGAGGTTTTCCCAGCTTTCAATGGAATTTTTAATTTCCTGGATAGCTCTCTGAATCCATGTCATGTTTTCTATTTATCTCCTCTATTGATCATTCACTATTTCTGTCTTTCTATCATCATCTCTTTTTTGATCTATCTCTACTTGAGATTCTCTGAGCAGTTCCTTTATAACTGTTGACATCTCTTTTTTACTCAAAAAATTATTTCTGATATAATTCTCTCTATAGAGTCATCATTTGTTTGTTTACTTTGGTTGCTATGATTTCAGAAATGTCAGTTGTGTGTCATTCATTTTCCTCTCTCTCATTGTTTTCCAAACTTGTGCTGGGTGGGTTAGAGGTCTGAGGTTGCACTTTGTTTTTATATCTTGACATTTTCTATTACAAAACATTTTATTTTGTTTGCTGATCCTTGTAAGTTTTTGTAGTGGGCAGCTTATCACTACTATGAAGGTCTCTCTAGGGAAGGATTTTCTTCAAGACGTCTTCTGTGTGCATGAGGTTCTTTGTGTCTGTCTCAAGATCCTACCTTTATAATTAATTCAGAGTGAGATGTCAGTATCATTTTCTCTCAGGACCCAAACTTTGGGTGCTGGGGTGTAGTGTGGTTATTACCCCCAAAACGTCCCAATCTTGTTACCAAAGTGAAGACAACTGATTAAAACAGATATAACATCCTAGGTAAAGGAGTATAAGTAGCACTGACAACAGAATCAAGTGGTTTAGAAATGAACAAACTGTGGTAACTTAATTTTGTAACTCTACAGAAGCAGTCTACAGCTCTGTAACAGAGCTTATACACAAAGTATTTCACCTTGATAGAGTGATTTTTACCTGTGGTGGAGAAATTTAAGAGGGATAAATGATAGACTAGAAATAAATGAAAGTAAGTAAAGTAGAATGCAGGGTGGAAGATGAAGGTTGATCACACAACTTTGGAAAACTAGAGAAAAGGGCAGAATAAAAAGCATGAAAGAGTAAGCAAAGTACCATGGAAGTCGACCAGAAAAATTAGAGAGACTATTACTCATATGAATATATGACTGAGTATGAAGAGGTAAATTGAGAAAAAGGGAAAAGAAGAATAGTAGATTGGAACAAAAACATGGATAAAAGACAAGAAATAAAATTAAAAAGAACAAGAAAAAACAGCAAAAAAAAGAAGAAAAATAAAATAACATAAAATAAAATAACATTCCTCTGGTGCCCACCTAGCGTTCAAAACTACTAGGTAATATTACCAAGCCTGCATTAGAGTTTGCGCTGGATTTGAGGTTGATTTTTGCCTGCAGATGTGGGGCCCTATGGGCAGACTCTTCAGCTTTCTGTATGTCCCTTAGTGGCCTCCCACTCCCTACCCTGTTTCTCCTGGTCACCGCTCTCCCATGCAGCTTTCACTCCTCCTGGTCCTAGTTCAGTCTTCTGTATTCCTCTTCCCCGGCAATCTCTGTCTCCTGTCATTTGTTGCAGGGTGGGGTAAGACACTGCTATGGGCTGGTCCTCTGCTCCTGCTGTTGCTATCTAGGGCTGCTCAGTCTTAATTCTTATTCCTCTTCAGAGGTGGAGTGATGACTTTCCAATCATTGCTTTACAAGTTCTTCTTTCATCATCACCCACCTCCTGTGCTTCAGTCTGTAAGTTTCTTGGGCGTGGTGGGGAGATGCTTCAGATGCCTTTCTGCTCCCTGCCTCCCCATCCCTCAGCATGGGAACAACCTGAGGCTGCACAGTCCAGAGGTGTAAGGCTGTTTAATTCCCAGTGCCTCTCTCACCACAGGTGATAGGGAAGGGAGGGGAAAGTTATTCAATTTACTGAGCACCCTTGTAATCTTTAATCTTATTCATGGTGGTTCCAGTCAGCGCTCTGGTGCACAGAAGGAATGGAAAGAAAAGCAAAAGGAAAGAAAAGAGGGCCAGCCAGATAGCTCAGCAGACTAAAGTGCCTGCTTAGGCAGAATGCAGCGACTGGGTTCGATCCTCAGTGTTCCATGCTGGCCCTGCCCCCAGGGGGCACTGAGAGGGCAATGGAGACTGGGCATGGTGGCTCACTCCTGTAATCCCAGCACTTGGGAGGCTGAAAACAGGAGAATCACTGTGAGTCCGATCTGTGTAGTGAGACCCTGTAGACCCTGTACTAAAGACATTTAAAAAGAAAAAGGCAAAAAGAAAAGAAAACAGGAAGGAAACTGGCCATTCATCAGGGAGGGAATAATTTATGACTGCAGAGTTTACTGCTGGACTGTAGAATCTTCCCTTTAGAGGATGGTAGAAGAAGCAAGAGAACATATATCCCAAGCCTATCCTGTATGGCCTGATTTAGCCACATTATTTAAATATATACTGTTTTTCCTTCTTCTTTTAACATTCTAAGTATAGCAGGCAGTGATCCTGGCCCAGCAATTCATTGGCAGCCAGGTGGGCTATCGGGCCATGTTAAGTCCTTTATCCATGTTTAGCTTGATCTATTAATCTCTTACCTCAAATTGATTTCAGTTTCAGGGTGCATGTCCCTCCCTTTTTTTCCAGTTGCCTATACTTTAGTTGAATTTCTCTGGGTAGCTCTGGACAAAGCTTCTTCTCTGTTCAGCCATGCTGTCCGCCCTACACTTAACAGAAATTATTTTTTTTACTTATTATAACCTATGATGATACATTTGCTGAGTCAGCATTCTCTTTACCCTCACACCATTCCTAAACGGTAAACTTCCTTCTTTGCATCACAACTGGAAGTCCACTCACCTTTCTGCACACATTGTTCTCCACACACATTGAATCCACAGAACAAGCATGCATTAACCCATGCCTCTCATCCTAGATAGTGTTTTTATTTTCCCATTTTAAATGTTTGATAATACCGGTCAAGAGGTAGGTAGATCAGTAAGTACCTCGGTGTGACTGAATTATAGATTAAATCCTTAAAACGGGCATTAGTCATGGGCGGAGTTGGGCACTGGATCACCACACCAACATAGAGTGGCTCAGGAAGGGAACTGTTCAGGAACAAAGGCAAAACCCTCACTCTTCAGTTTTAGGAATACCCAGGACAGGATTCAAGCTACTCCTTCTGAAGATCCCAATTTATGTTTTAAATACTTCTTAGAAGAATATCTTTTTTGTACCCACTATGGGCCAACCTTGTTGCTTTGAAATAAATTTTGATTTAATATTCATACAGCTTTAAATATACCATGCTTATTATACAAATGAGCAAAAAAGGATTTCAGAGATGCAATGATTTGTATTTTATTACTTTGTTAAGAAGTGGTAATTTTGAGGATCAAACTTAAACCCGTCTCCTAGAAATTTAACTCTTTGCACACTACCTCAATTCTATCACTCAGTTGACATAAGTATGAATTATAATTTAAAAGTAAGAGGTGAATTTCTCTGTTTTGATAGACTCTAACAATAAGCTTAAAGATCATATGAAATTGATTAAGGTCTCAGCAGAGTTGGGTCAAGCAGTCTACTTCAATTTCTTAGGGGCTGAGTAGAATTAAGCCACATTGATACCATTTCTTTGGTTGAGACATTAGTTTTTTCTGTTAGTCAGAAAAATCACTCTCCAGGTCTCCTGTTACTGAGCATAAAGCAGGCACTGCACGCATCGATTCATCATTCCTTCCCTGTCACACTGCACTCACTCATACTGCAGAACTTAAAGTATGGCCATCTCTTACCTTGCACTGCCAACTACGTGATTCCTGAATTGTTCATGCCCACATAGGACATTATAATGATGGATAATTACGAGCGATTCATGGAATTATTCACAAATCATCTCAAATCAGAGTAGTACTGGCTGATTAATGAGTCATATTTTTAAAAGTTTTGAGAATTATTTTCAAATATGCATTAAATGTAAACACTACTTGCTGAAATCATTTTAGTAGTTTTATCCCATTTGATTAGTTTTAAATTTATGTGAGATATAGGCTTTTAAGAGCCAAGATAGTTTAGTATTTCAATTACTGCCACCAATGTGTCTCATTAATAATCTGTTAGAAATTCTACTTGGTCTTTATAAAATCAGAGCATTAAAAAAATAAACCAGCATGGTAAACCACAGGTGAGCAGAATGCAATTTAACAGTGTGTGTTCAGCTTTTATGTTCTTTGCAAGCTAGAATTGATTTCAGTAATTATCCCAATTTTCCAGGATCCCTGGCCTGTGAGTGATTTCTACTTCACAACTTGCTTTTCTTTTGGTGTTCTTAGAACTCCTGATATAAAATGTCAATAGCCTGCCCCCTAATTCAAAGCAGCGTTGCTTAGATACAGAGGTTTATGTCTGTAAGTATCATGTTTCTGGAAGATGTTCTTTTCAGAATAAAAATTAGAGCTTAGATATCATGCTGGTATTTAAAAAGATATCAGAGAGACACTTGTTTTTAAGAATGAAAATTTCTGAAGCCTACATTATCCCATTATTGAAACAAATTTATTAAACACAAAGCAACTTGAAACCAGATAATTAAAATGCCTCACTCCAGTCAAACAATTTTGCAGGGGCCAACCTTCTCCTAAAATCACTGCTTCATTCATCACCTGCACCACATATACTTTCACAATTCTTCCTTAAACAAAGCCCTCCAACCTCTGAGGTCTCTAATCTCCTGTAAGGTGTTTTTATGCTTCCTGCTAACAATACCAACTACTGTCACAACTGCCCTCCCAATTGTAATCTCACACTAATTACATATTACTTTTGAGTCTCCTTTGAGTACTCTTGAGTTATCTTGTCTCCCATTTCAAGGTCTAAATTCTATCATGACAAGAACTGCTCCAAAACATAGATTTTATTACTATTTAAGTATGGCAAGGACAACTGATGGGGAGGCATTTGCAAATAAAAATTCACAAATCTCAAGGGAAAATGGCGCGCTGTGCAATTGGTCACGTGGGGTACACTGAGGTTAGGAAGGACATATAAGAGGACACAGGGTAACGTTTGGGTGAACTATGGACAGGTCATTATAGTGATTTCCACAGCAGGGCAGGATACATGCAAGCCACATCCCTGCCAGGTCAAATAGTTGTGGAAATTCTTCAGTTTCGGAGCTGTCCCCAGCTGTGTGTATGTGCTTCTAGGGCAGTGGAATAATGGCCCAGAGTCTGAGAGACAGAAAAAGGAGACACTTGTGCAACGGGCTCTGGATCAGCTGTTTCTTTTCAGGGTTTTTTTGTTTGTTGGTTTGTTTTTTGTTTTTGTTGTTGTTGTTGTTTTTGCGGAACCAGGGATTGAACTCAGGCCCTTGTGCTTACCAGAGAAGCGCTTATTCCACTGAGCCATCTCCCCGGCCCCTTGGATCAGCTGTTTCTTATCTCTAGGATTTAGCTGCATCTCCCTCTAGGCTCTGCAGGCTATCAAGGCTTGAATGCACCAGGAAATAAAAAATGTGGTTAATGTACTGAAGCTTCTAAATTTAAAAATTTTTAACACACCTGGAGCAATAAGATTATCTGTCCAGGAGGGAAATATGTTTTGCATATTTTCTTAGTCCGTGTGAGCTGCTTATCAGATGAGTTACCTCAGACAAACTTTTCGTGAAATCAACAATTCTACTGATCTACTGAAAGGAGCAGTTAATCTTCACTTTTGATTTTTTCCTCTTTTTTAATTTATTTTAACTTTTTATTATTACCAATTTTGAATGCTTGTATCTAGTAATCTAAACAACTACTCTGAAGAAAACATTATGCAATATAATAAGCATTGTTGGATTCCTACTTTTTTAGTGAAACTCTGTGTTATCTCTAATGCTTTTTATTATTTTTATTCTCTTTATAAAATAAATGAAATTTAAATCAACAAAACCACTTTTTCCTCCTAGTTATGTCTGTTGTAATACCACCCAGTCAAAGGACCAGTGATATAGCTCAGTGGACTAAGTGCTTGCTCAGGTAAGCGCAGGGGCCAGAGTTGGATCCCTGGCACCACATGCTGCATGGGCCCACCTCAAGGCTCCCTGACCCAGCAATAGAGTCTAGCCATGGTGGCACAGGTCTGTAATCCCAGTACTAAGAAGACACAAATCAAGAGGATCATTGTGAGTACGAGTTGAG
>NDGN011503621.1:13721-24013 GCA_002564285.1 Tympanoctomys barrerae
AAAGAAAGAAAGAAAGAAAGAAAGAAAGAAAGAAAGAAAGAAAAAGAAAAAGAAAACACCTAAAAATGTCATCCAGTCAAATACCACCTAGAGTAAATGTATAATTGAACCAATAGATTTATTTCTTACCACAGTAGGGGAGAATGCAGGGCATAGGTAACTGTTATGTCTCAGTAAATAGGTATTAAAGGACTAATATAGAATCGAGGCTTTGGCTTGCTTACTCAAGTGATTTCAGAGGCCCAAAGTAGTGGCTTGGTCTCCCCCATGTATGTCAGAGTGAGAACCATTCTGTTTCTGTATACCTCTGCTCATCTTTTCTAGAGAGAAGGATGACTAGAGTAATAGATAAATCAGTAAAAAAACAGCGCTGTGAAAGAGAAGTGTTTTGTATATTCTGTGGCTTAGAAAGTGTGGCTGTTGTGTCTGTATCACAGAGAGCCAAATTAGATAGAAAATTAATGGGCAGTCAGAGAGGGACCCCACCCTCAAAGGAGTCATTGCAGAAGATGAGACACATCAAAATTGTGGCCGGAGATGAATTTGAATACAGCCAGGGAGACAGCATGGCCAGGTCTTCAGCCCTCCCAAGAGCTAAATGGCAGCTGAGGTTACACCTTGATCAGCACCACATGGTCCAGTGAGCAGAGATACAACATCCACACCCATACTTGCATCCCTTCCAGGAACTTCCTGTTCTCTCTACCTTAGAAGTTACAGATTGCCTCTCTTCCTTATGATGCCTTGTTAGTTAAACAACTATAAGGAACAGTGTGAGGCAGAAACCAGCTGAGACCACTGGCTCATGTAAGGCAAGTGGCAAAGAAATCATTGTACCTGGGAACAGGCAGACAAAGGACAGAAAGGCCAGCTATAAGGAAGAAAGGCTTTTGAAATAGAGCTTGAAATAAGGCAAGGGACTTTAGGCAGGAAGGTTTTAATAAACATCAGTTGTCCTCTCTGGATGTCTCCTGCCTCAATTGAAGCATCCAGTGCCAATATTTGAGGGTCTTTAGATGCCTGAGTGTCTGGAAGATTCCATACTCAATCTTATCTCTTTTATGGTACCCTGTGTTTGCTGTGGGCACCAGCGCTGAGCTGAGAACAATGCCTCTGCTGGCAGACAGAGGGGTATGGGCAAAGCCATGCCCAAATCAAGGATCACAACTACCATATTTGAAAACCTACAAGTTCATTAGGTTGATCCATAACTATCTATGTTGTTACCTTGTTGTATAAAATACCCTTGACAAAGAGCTTAGCTCAAAGAACCAATCACTCAAAGAGCCTCACAACACTCCCAGAAATCCAGGAGCTATTCTTTTGATTATTTCCATTAAAAATCTCCTCTTTTGTGACTGCATTCCTCACTAGTATGAGACCATGAACTCAGTATAGACAATAACTAACAACTGTACCCAGGCATAATTACTGAATTGTCATCGCAATCACAGAGAAACTTTTTTGTGCGTGGAAGTGTTTAGGCTTAGCAGGAGAATACGAAGATATCACTGTGAGTGGGATGTTGGGCAGGAATTAATGATGGCAGAGTCTCCTTTATCATTGTAATAATCGAAATATTAAACTTGTTTATACACATAGAGACACGAAAATCAATTCTCATTATTCATGAAGGTTGACAAATTCACTCAATCTCCATGCACGCTGAATTAATGGATGTTGGAGCATTCCTTCTAGGAGAAATACAAGGTTAGGTTCTTGTGTTTGATCACAAATAATTTTGCCGATCAAAATCAGGACATAACCTTGGATTATGTGTGTTTCTATTTAAAGATAATTTTTTTAAATATATATTGTTCTTTTCAGTTGAATTCATGGCAAATGAAATGACCGATAAAATGTAGAAAAGTAAAAAACATGTGACTGAATAGACCACACTGTTTCCCATGTGAGACCTGCCACAGGAAGGCAGATCCTAGCTTTGTTTGACTTTGGCTGAGGCTGTGCACCTGGGTATCTTAATTTTTGCTGTTTTGTGCACACTTGTGAACTATCATGAAGATGTCATTAGTACTGATTTTGATTGTCACAAATAAATCTAAGTGAGTGAATTTGCAAATGCAAAATGTACACACAGCGAGGATTGAGTGTATATATTATCTCAGTGTCTCTGAAAAATTGTTCAAAATAGCATTATATTGAAAAAATTGAAGCAAAATGAGGTATGTTATTTGTTTATAGTCATACCTCTAATTCCTGGCATGGAAAATTTGAATTCAGGTCAGTTTGATTTAAAAATTTCATTCTATTTTTATATAAGAGAAACCATGAGAGAGAAAGAAATGATTATAATTAAGCATGGACAATGTACCTAAAAATATATGTTATTGTAGTAGACTTGTCTAATATGTTTTGTGTGTTCTTTGGTCTACTAGTCTGGTTTTGAATCTGTATATGTAATTAATTGGTAGTTCTTATAAGTCAAATAAATGAAATTGATCCTGGAAAATAAAAGGAAGAGAGGGGAACAGAAAAAGTATTTCAATACTCAATGTACTTATAGAAAATTTCTTTTTTGCTAGGGACTGAGCTCATGACCTTGTGCTTGCCAGGCAAGTGCTTATTCTACTGAGCTATCTCCCCAGCCCAATAGCAATTCTCTGCAGTGAATGTAATCATTGTGTACTATAAATATGTACTAATAAAAGAGAAAATAAATACAAATTCTATTCTTTCTTTCACACCATACTGCTTCTCCTTAAAGTACATCTATATTCCCATTTATACTAACACCTTTTTCTTAGGTTTAAGATTATTGGTAATATTTCTAAACTTTTACCAATGTGTCCATGCAAAGAAGTGATTGAATGGTGACTACAAGGCTACCTCTTAGTAATTATTGAGTAAAGATAGATTCTTACCTTTCAATCAGCATGTAATAGAAAGCCAATATCATTCAAGAGCTTATCGAAATTGGAAACAATACCAGAGCCCTGTATATTGTGTGTTAGCTTGGCACAAGCGATGAATAAATTTTTATGCAACTGTGAATAGAATTATGGAATTTTATTGCTATTTGCTTACATAGTAAAGATTAAAAACTACAATCCAGCTACCTAGATAGGTAAGATTACTTTGTATCTTATTCAATCTGTAACTGTGAAAAAAAAATTCGGAGAACCATCCTTCTGTGCATTACCTGGAAAGAGCTGGGCTGGCTTTGTTTTACCTGGGATAAGGCCAGACACAGGCTCCAAATTTTCTCCTCTGCTTCATATCACCGAACTGTTGTCTCCAGTTCACCCCCCAAAGCCTAAACTCAATTAAAACTTGTTAAATTAAAATTTAATTTAAATTTCTCTCCTTCATTAAGGACCCTAAAGTTAAGCTCCAATTCATTTCAACCCGAGACAAAATCAGAATAAGAAATAGCCTCTTTCCTCAAAACCGTTGATGGCAAAACATCCTGTGATAAAGGGTCTGACACTCGTTCTTTCCAGGCTTGTTTACTCTTTCCTACGAAACAAGATCCTTTCCTGCCTGACCTTTGAAATGCTTGCAGATTTTATGGCCAGAGCATGTTCCCTAGTACAATGGTCCTCCCCTCCCTTGCAACAAGCTTTTTGAATAAACTCTTATCTTCATCTGTACTGGATATGTTTTCCAGTCAAAAAGCTGTGATAATAAAATAAGATTAAAAACACAAATGCAGATTATAGTCTCTGAAATATGCTGTTGGGATAGCCATGAACAGCCATAGGAAAAGTAACATTTTCTTGAAGTTCCTTTTATTCATTCTAGTATATTTGCAGTTGAAAACAGCATACATTTTCTGAAGTCACCTTATATAAATCTATATTTTAATCTGGGTTTATATACTCAACTTCGCTAATAAAAAATCAAAGTCAAATAGATAATTTTAGATTTTAATTTTTTTCTATTTACCAGAGGTATTTAATAATGTTTAATAGGACACTGATTTACACACATGTATGTTCATGTACACAAGACTTTAGATGGCAAAAGAGTGCATTTTAAGTAGAAACAGGAAAGGTCATTAACATCTTAAACTTTTTTGATCACTGTTCACATAGCAACTGTCAAACTATTAGGAATGTTTAAAGAACAATGAATAAATACAGAACACCAGAAAAATTGTAGAAAATATCTCAGTGAAAACTTAGAGTGAAGTTTTAATATATGAATATGAGTATAAATTACACTTGGCATTCAATGAGCCTATGTATCACCCCATTCTAAGTTATTAATCAGACCTAACTATGAGTAGTCATATAAGAATGTTATGCTTGGTGCAAATCTAGCTTCTTCTTGCTCAGAAAACACACATCAGAATAAGCATGAATTATTTATCCGTGTTAGAAGGAAGGTAAGTTTGATGGTCAGTCTGTAAAACTTTAGATAAAATGCTGATTACTTCCACATACCTTGCTTTCAGTCTCTTAATCTTACGAGGCAGCAATATTAACCTACAGATTCTAAAAACTGAATTTAAGCTTTTGTCAGCAGACATCTGACTACAGACCATCAGAGAGACTATGAACATAAACCATGTATGATCTGTGTTAGAACTTTTGCCTCAGCTTAAATGAAAACAGGCTCCAAATTTTCCAGGATCTCATGACAGGCAAAGCATCTTCGCTCATTCACAAATGGATTATGAGACAGAGATTCTGCAAACAAGAAAGAGCTGAGGTAAACAATTAAAATTAAATCTAAGTTTACTTCAAGCAGTGAGGGTTGTGAGCATATGTACTCAGTAATGAAAAGTTACCTCAAATAGTAAAAGTGATAAAAAAAAAAATGTCCAGCTCTTGAAGTCAAGGAGAAAATAATACTGGACTTTGTTCCTTGACATTTATTTGATTCAAGATTCCAAATTAGCCTCATGATGAATGTGCTTGTTCAAGATATGAGTGTTGCTTCCATGAATTATAAAAAAAAGTTGAACTCTGATTATCATGAGAACTATTACTTTATTTTAAAAAACATTCTTGTGATAACATAAGCTATTTATGATTTGTTCTAATATTTTCTCTTACACAAAGATATTATAAAATAAAATACGAACATACATCCTAAAAGAACATGAACTGCTCTCAGATTAAATTAAGCTGCATATTTATCTGTGCTGAAACATGCTAGTTTGAAGCACTTGTAATCCTTCCAGTGTCTCAAAAGAGTGGCATTTTCTTCCTTGTTTCCAAAGTTCTTCCCTTGTTGGGAGTCAGTTTGTCACAGAAGACTGTCTTATTTAAACCATCCTATTAAGAGATTATAGGTAATCAATACAGAATGCTGGCTGATAGGAGTAAATGGTAGTGGTGGGAAATGCACATATTGGCTTGTGCATTACTATTCTGATAATGTCAAACTCTCCAAATAGAGAGATTGATGTACTACAGTACAGTTGGGTATAGTCTTCTAAGCCTTAGAAGTGAAAGGTTTTTTTTTCCTATAATTTTTTAATGTATTTGATACAGGATCTCTCTATGCAGCTTGGACTTGCAGTGATCCTCCTGTTTTCAGCCTCACCAGTGCTGGGACTTAAAGGTATGTGCCACAGGGCTAGTGTGGCATGCGGTGCCGAGGATCAAACCCTGGTCCCTGCACTTGCCTAAGCAGAAGTTTAGTCTGCTGAGCTATCTCACCAGCCCTAAAGGTCTTTTCTCACAAAAACAGTTTTACAAGCCATGCTCTGAATAACGTATTATAAAATAGTAAATTATTAAAGCATGGCATACAGTCCTCATTCTTATTCACTAATGTGAAGACAGTACTAGTTTCTCCAGTCTTTGTTCCAATATATTGCTTAATGTAGAGCTACGACATCACCCACCATGAGGGAAAAAGCCTACTTAAGTAAGAAATGAGCTTCATACATATCACACTGAGCTTCATATGTACTACATTATTAAAATATACTAATATTAAAATATTGCTATATTTTCCTGGAAAAGTAAAGAGGTACAACTTGTTCTTATCTTTTGCCAATTTTTAAATTTGAGGGGGCATTGAGTCTATTGGTTTTTGTAAAAGTTTAAGCATTCTGATTTCAGGTCCTTTGTGGGTTCATGTAACACAGATAAATCTAGTTCATGTTATTGTTCTAACTGTGGTCTCAGTTTGTTGTAGTCTTTACATTCAGGGTGACACTCTGTCTAGAGCTGATTTTTGTGAACAGTGTGAGGTGGAGAATCAACCTTTATTTAGTTTTCCTCCATGCATGTATTGTATACGTGCTGCCGAAGCGAGCACATGCATGCATATATTGTAGACCAACATGGTTATTTTAAAAATCTGCCCTTCTTTCCAGTGATATTATCATCATAAATCCAATGAGCACACTACACGTCCTGGGCCTCCTATGCAGTTCTTTCGATCTATGTATCTGTCCTGTGGCAGGAGCCCACTGCTTGGAATGCAGTTCTACAATGTCTTGATACATTAAGGGGAAACTCCATCAAATTGCTCATGCTCTTCAATATTATATTGGCAGTTCTGGATTTTTATAATAGTTAAGTCTGGATATATGCTAGTTAAATTCCACAAAAATAGTACATAGAGCTACGACACCGTGCACCATGAGGAAGAAAATCCACCTAAAGACAGAGTCATAACTGTTTTACTGGAAAAGTAAAAGGGCAATGGATTAAACTGGGGCTGACAATGAATTTGGGGAAACTGATCCTTTTATTAAAAAATTATAAAAAAATTATAAATTTTCAAAATATCAATGTGATACTTCAGTTATTTAGATGTGTTGTAATTTAACTTAGTAATATTGTATAGCTTCCTGAGATGTTTATGTAATATATTTGGTTCATCAGTTACTATTTCATACTTTTAGATACTGACATAAATAGTGTCATTGTACCTTATCTTGTCTGGTTATTTGTGTTACATTTTTAAAGACTACTTTATTGGGTCAGCAAGATAGCTCAGCAGACTAAGTGCTTGTGTAGGCAAGCAGAAAAGTCAGGGTTCGATCTCTGGCATCACATGCTGCACCCCCTGACATGCTGAGTGGGCCAAAGAGTCTGGGCATTGCTTATAATTCTAAAAACCTAAAAAAATGAAAGAAAAAACAAAAAAGACTACTCTATCTAATATACATTATGCATTTGGCTTAATATTTTCACTTTTCTCAATATTTTTACTTTACTTTCTACTGTTCCATTTTAAATTTCTATTGTAAACAGAATAGGTGAAATTATCTTCTCTTATACAGATTGGCAGCATTTTTTTAATTACTCAAAGTTAGCCTGATATGTAATTCTCTCTTTTGTTTCATTTTTGCTTTGTAAGGAAGAAAACATTTGTTTTAGTTCCCCCACTTTTAAATTCATTTGTTTCATTTCTCAACTTGTCAGATGAAGCTCTTTGATTTCTATTATGTCACTTACTTCAGAGTACATCCTCTTTCATTTTTAGAGTCTAAAACAAATTCATTATTTTACCAGTTTCCAGAGTTAAAATCATATATATATATGTATATATATATTACATGTTTGCAATACATAATAATTATATTAATCAAAGGGAGTTAATACATATCTTTGACATTTATTTGATTCAAGATCCCAAATTAGTTTCATGATGAATACACTTGTTCAAGATATGAGTGTTGCCTCCATGAATTATAAAAAATGTTGAGCTCTTTATCATGAGAACTATTACTTTATTTAAAAGAAATTCCCATGATAAAATTAAGTATTTATAAAAATTTTTCTAATATTTTCTCTTATCAAAAGCTGTCATAAAATAAAACACAAATGTACATCTTAAAAGAACATCAAAAGCTCTCAGATTAAATTAAGGTATACATATTAATCTATGTTACAACATGTTAGCTTGAAGCACTTGTACTCCTTCTTCTAGGGCTCAAAAGAGAGGCATTTTCTTCCTTGTTTCCAATCTTCATTCTTTTTCCATACCCTTCTCCTCCTCAACCTCACTCTTCCCTCCATCTCTTGGTTTCCTTCCCCTTTGCAAAGATCTACTTCCCTATATGTTAGTGTCTTTATTTTATTTTGCTCTTCACTTAGATTTTTGGTTTCTCATGTAAGAAAAATCATGAGATACATAAGCTTATCTGTGTAATTTATTTCACTCAAAATTTTAATCTTTTTCTACTTCCAGACTTTGGTATTATTATTACTATTCATTTTCTTGCTTTCTTTTTATTGTTTTGTTTCTCCTTTTATTCTTATGTCAATTGTAAGAAAGACATGGCTCTATAGAAACCTGCAATGAATAGCCTACGGAAACACGAGACTGACATTTGGACAATGTCCTAAGCAATGCTCTAGTATTTTTTGTTGTTTATTGCTACCACTTTGATATAGGTGACAGCATTCATCATGATGCATTTGTCCCTGTACATGATGCATCTAGATTCCTCTTTTTCCCCCCTTCCCTCCCCTCTCTTCAACCCTTCTCCTCCTCCTTTACAAAGATTTGTTTATATTTCATCCTTTTATCTCATTTTTCTTCCCTTCCTTTCTCCTCCCATGCCCCTCCTGGTTCCCCTAGAACAATCTCTTCCTGTTTTTCATTATCTGTTATACATTTTGGTTCTTATCTACACTCTCAGTTTCTCACACCAGAGAGACAATGTGATATTTACACACATGTGTTCAGTGTACTTAAGAGTATGGTGTCAAGGTCTATCCATTTAGCTATAAATATCTCAAGTTCATCCTTCTCTATGCTGAGTAGTAGCAATAATATAATGTTTTTAAAAAATATTTTGTCACTTTATGCCATTACTAGTATTATGGTTTAAAATATGCCACTCAAACCAGTTCAATTAAGCATGTGGAAATCTTGGTGGAAAAAAATGCATCCTGATATTTCAGTGAAATATAAATGCATTGGTTATCAATAAAAGAAATGTTCCTGTCATTGGTAAAGTATCATTGGTATTTGCTGTTTTTATGTGTGATATGTAATTGGTAATATTCTACTGGTGGTTTTTTCATATTATATATGATATAGTTGTAATTAGTCATCGAAATATTTCTGGCCAATGTTTACTTGCATTTCAATATTGTGTAAAAATATAGAATATAAAACATGGCAGTTTAATTACTATAATTAAACAATACTAGTAAAATTTATCTTCGGTAATACACCAACACAAACTAGAAGATAGTTACATTAAAAAGGCAACGTTAATCAGTGCAACACTTGGAAAGCATGAAATAGATGTAGAACTAAATAGGTAGTAAAAATTTAAAGCATGTATACTTTAAATATTTGTAAAACTTCTCGAAGTGTTCTTAAAAAGTGTTTGTGGATGTTTGATAATTTTGATCATGATAGACACAAATTGTTACATAGACCATCAAATTTTACGTTTCTTAAGAATTTCAAGTACTTGAAGCATATTTAAATAATATTCTGTATTTTAAAACTGAGTTAAATGGTATGGAGGTCAATAATTAGTAACACAATATTTATTTTATAGAATTAGAGATAAAATGAACTTATATAGTTAAAAATTATATGTAATATTTATGACACTTTTATCTATAAATTTCTGCAATTTCTAAATTTTCTGATGAAAATATGCTACAATATAAGAAAGAAAATAAATATTTCAACAACATATTTCCATTATTTTACATTATGATGAACATTCTCTCTCTCTCTCTCTCTCTCTCTCTCTCTATTCAACAGCATTAATTTCAAATGCATGACCTCTATTAAAGTGTTGTATATGTGCTGTCAGAACAAGAGAAAGAAGATAGCTCCATATTGGGAGAGGCATATTAAGGGAGTTTGTTGAAGATGAGAAGTTTGAGCAAAGAAAGAAAACTAGAGATTTATTTTGGACAGAGTAAATGTAAGAAATGTAGGTAGAGTCATAAAAGAATATGGAATATCTAGTGGGGTAATAAGCAGCTATTAGGGTTTGTGTATAGGTGTTCCCCCAAAGCCTCATGCAGCCATGGGGCAGCTTCTTGAGTTCTGATTGACTGCTATGGTTGTGGGAACCTCAAGAATCCTGGGGCAGGTAATCTGCATTACAATGTAAGGAGGGGAGAGCGCAGGCCCAGCTAGTGAGTGAAATGACCTAGGAACCTCCATGTCCTGAATAGACCCAGAGCACAGGCCCGGCGAGTGAGTGAGACGACAGGGGGACCAGCGGGATCTTGAATAGCCCTGGAGCTCAGACCCAGCTAGTGAATGAGACCACCCTGGGCCGTGGATCCTCATTCGACCCAGGCTGCAGGTCCAGCAGTGAAGTCTTCAGCAGAACTCCCTGCAAAGAGGCTAGAGGCAAGACCCACCCAGCTGATTCAGGA
>NDGN011503631.1:1626-12963 GCA_002564285.1 Tympanoctomys barrerae
AAAAAAAAAAAAAAAAATGTATTCAGACATACAATAAAAATTATCATGCATTTAGTAGAAACATGCAAAAATGTACTTATGTTACATGTTTACCGACAAAGGACTGAATTATTCTTAGCACTATAATATAAAACAATAATTAAGGAGGACACAAGATTTCTAACTTCTTAAAAGATTTCAAACTTCAACTAGATGGAAACAAACATTTTCTAGTCTTTGTATTACTACCTATGAAATAAATGAACTGATGTCCCACAAGTAACAAGTGTATTATTTCATAGAACTGACTTATATAAAGCTTAAAAGCTATCTTTCTTGGGCTGGGGAGACAGCTCAGTGGCATAAGCATGTGCCTGGCAAGCTGAAGGTCCTGAGTTTGATTCTTGATATAGGGGAGAAAAAAAAAAAAAAAAAAAGTTGGAAAAAAAAAGTTATTTTCTCTTGAAAACTCTATGTAGAAACAAAAAGGAAAATGCTTTATGCAATACGGTATTTTTTCTACTTGTAATGTTTTAAATATAAATTATTGAATAAAGCCATGGACTACCCCTACAAGAAATATTACACTCCAAACTGTCCACATAAATTTAGTTAACACAAATGAGGAAGTAATAAACTAGTACTAAAGACTTCCAAGCCTGAAAGTATTGCAAGCAACCGTTAAACTGACATCCTCATTTTTTGTGAACAATATATAAAATAAAAATCCAAAACGGTTTATAAATGAATGAACATCTTTACACTCCTATAATGGTCAATTTAAGAAAAAAAAAAAAAAATCACTGAAGAGCTGGGGACGTAGCTCACGCCTAGCAGGCAAAAGGCCCCAGGGTTCAATTCCATGGTGGAGGAGTGGTGGGAGGGACATGGAAAAGAGATTTCACAGATGGTTAAAATCCTGAGATAGGATAAACTCCTCAACTTTCAACATTTTGCTAACTGAAAGAACAAACTGACTAGTGTATTTTGTCTATTTTTTCACTGCATTTGCTTATCTATATAGAAATACTTGCAGGCAATGCAACAGCCAAAACACAACAGAATGACTCTTATTTTCTTGCTCAAAAAGTATTTCTGGGCTGGGGAGATAGCTAAGCAGCATAAGCACCTGCCGGGCAAGTGCAAGGCCCGGAGTTCAATCCCCAGTACCATGTGCTGGCCCTGGGACTAGGCGTGGTGGCATACACCTGTAAACCCAGCACTGTGGAGGCTGAGACAGGAGCATCACTACAAGTCTGAACTGCGTAGTGAGACCCTATATCAAATTTTAAAAAAAAGTATTCCTGACCTACCAATGAACTAAAGAAAGGAAGCTGTTGTAGACAGTTAATCTTGTCCTTCAGATATTAAAAAAAAATCTTTAATGGTTTAACCTTTGTGAATGAAAACATTTCATTTCAAGTCCTTTTCACATCACCGTGAATACTTGAGGTCTCTCTATTGCTGACATAACCAACATTCTCAGAGCCTGCTTTCTCTTGAAACTTTACTGCTTGCTTTACAAACTGTAAGAAAGTATAGCATTTGGGGCCAGGGAGATAGCTCAGTGGCTTAAGCACCTGCCTGGCAAGAGCAAGGTCCTGAAATCAATACCCTATACTTAAGAAAAAAAAAAAAGGTACAACATCCAATTGTGACAATATTCTGGGTTTGAGGACTTTCTGATGTTTGCTTAAATTAAGAAAATATACAGCACAACTTCTTTTTTAATATATAGCAGCAAAGCACAAAGCACCTAACAAAGTCCTTGGTATAGTATATACAAAGTAAGAACTAAGGATAATTTGCCACTGAAGGTGAATCCACTTTTAGAAGGGTAATGACGTTATATGATTTAAAAACATTTAGAATTCTCTCTTAAGTAAAGTGAACAAAGCAATGTATCAGTACAAAAGTGCTAACTCTTAGAAAATGGAATCAACTATTATTTGGGAGTTTCCTGAAGTGATTTTTTTTTTTTTTCTGGTAAAACTCTATTAAAACATCTTCAACTTATATTTGAATTTTAGGTAAATGAGTATTTAGGTAAATGAATCTGATCTAGTAGTGAGACCCTGAACACCCTGTAGACCCTTCCCTAAAATAAAAAAGTACCTTAATAAGATTTTTTAAAACTAAAAAAAGAAAAACAGAAACAAAGCATACCTATCTCTGTGTCTGACCATCAAGAATGGAAAGTAGGCATTCAACAAATTTACTGAATCATCTGGACAACCAAAGTGGAAACATAAAACCCAATGAAGGCAAAATTAATAATGTATCTGAAATTAGTTAATTTTAAGGAAAAGTGATTAATTCCTTGGTGTAAAATGACTTTAAAAATGTATTCAATCTGGGGTCTGCCAGGGCTGCCGGCAAACAGGGCACACAAAAAAAATGTATTCAGACATATAATAAAAATTATCATGCATTTAATGGGTTATTTTTGTATAATAGTCAAAGCCTTATCAATTTTCCCAGAGACCACCTTATCCTTGATATTAAAATTGTTTTTTTTGAAATGCTTATGCTGTCAGGGTGTCTTCAATTTACCAGATAACTGGTCATTTTGTCATTTGCCAGTGGCTCTGTGATCCAAATAATTATCAAATTCATGTCTATGAACTTCATGAAAATCTTAATTTTTTTCCAAGATTTGTAACTTTTCATCACAATCAAGGTACATCAACTGATACGGTTTTGTGATATGAAACATTAAGAACAGTACACTTCAAAGGGATTTAAAAAACAGAATTGAAGCTAATGTTAAGTAGAAAATATACCAGACTCAAAATTCCTTTTCTAATGGTCAGCTCATTAGTACTTTCACGTTAGGATGGCTTATTTCTATAAACAAGTTTGTAACTTACTTTCTTTTTTTTTCTTTTTTCTTTTTCTTTTTTTTTGTACTTTAGGAAAAGGTCCACAGGGTGTTCAGGGTCTTACTACTAGTTTGGACTCACAGTGATCCACCTGTTTACAGCTCCCAAGAGCTGGGATTACAAGTGGGCACCACCACGCCCAGTCTCAACTGTCTCAGTACACTCAGGGGATTGAACCCCCAGCCCCTGCACCTGCTTGCAGGTGCTTTAATTCGCTGAGCTATTTGGCCAGCCCAAGTTTGTAATTTTCATGCATTCACCTATCTCCCAACAGCCTGAAACTCACAGGAACATGACTCTCAAACCCAGTAAAAGGCTCAAATGTGAAATATTTGGCTGAAACAGTGTCTGCCAGAGCTCTTTTTTTAAGATTCCAGAGCTTTTTAACTCTACACATTTCCCAAAGCTGGAGCAAGAGTTGCTTATAGCATAGTGCCAGCCCCTCTTCTACCCTCACTCTCCTTAAGTGCTCTCATCAATTCTTATGCTTTAAAAGATACCAACCATAATGTGCTACCATATATGTCTAAATTTTGGTATGTTATCATTCCTCTGATCTTCACTTGATACTTCCCTTCCTATTTCAATACACATCTCACCCATAGCAGCAGCACAAAATCAATTTCTTGTTCCCAAATTCCTACAGTATCTGACACCTTTAAGAGAATCGGTTTTTTCTTCTAAGTCTTCCTCACCTAAGGAGTAGCCACTACTAAAACACTCAAACCAAAAACCAATGTATTGCTCATTTTCACCTCCAAACAAATGTTTGTGCTTGAGTTCTACCACTAAAATACATCTGCATTTCTGTGTATGTATATGTATGTCCTGAGGATAGAACTTGGGCCTTTAGCATGCTACACAAGCATGCTACACAATCTGAGCTACACATTCCCTTTTTTATCATCACTAAACCATGTCTCCTTTTCGGTCTTCCTCAATCATATCCTAAGTTGTATATTTTCTACTGTTCTTGTCTCTCATACCATCTTTCACAGAACAACCCATTATACATTTAAAAAGTTACGCTCCTTTATTTGATTCTTTGCTTCAGAGTCACTTAAAATCTTTCAAAGCCCTGAATGAGATTTCCATCTCCATTTGCAATCTCATCTTGAAGTTCTTTTCCTATTACCAACTGGGCTATTGCCTATTAGCCTCCTCTCAAGTACCTTTATACTTACTGAAAATGCTCTCCATTCTGCTTCATCTCCTGGCTGGATTCTTCTCATCAGATCTCAGCTTAACTAATTAATACCGTTCCAGAAAAACTTTCTCTGACCATCCTCTCTGAAACTTCCTACTCCACAGCACTCTTATTCTTCAAAGCATTCAACATTTTTTTAAAAACCGTATTCTTCAAGAGAATGTAATCTCCATGTGGACAAGAGCTCAGTCCTATGGTATACCCTTCCACCATTTCATCTTCAGGTCTATAACCACTTGTGCATATTTAGCATAAAAAAGCATATATACATATACACATAAGTAGATAGTTGATGACTGAGGACTTTGCAATTAATGCTTTAAGCGAAAGCATTTTTTCTCACTTGTATTATGATCGATGTAACTGTCTGAAGCACTAACTCCAGCTCACTCACTCAAAAGCCAAGAACCATAATGACAGGAAGCTAAGAAACACAAAAAGAGAGGATGGAGCCAGTCTTACTTAGAGAAAGGGATGAGAATATCTTCATTTTAAGATCTTCTTTGTAAATGCTCCCAAGCCAAATGATGAGAAAGGGCCACAGCAGAAGCGCGGGCCATGCTTCGAAAGGCTTAAATAGAAAAGCTACTCCGTTTATGACTTTGAAAACTATATTCGACTCTGGTCTCTAATCTAAAGTCCATGAAGGGCTGAAGAGACAATAACGACGGGAGGCGACCAGCGCCGCACCCACCTAAGGCTGGCTGAGACAGCAGGAAGTCTCACACCCACTTTCGCCCATCCACTCCCAGCGGAATGAGGCTTCTTCATCTCTGAGAGTGGAATCCACCCGCCAATGCCCCATAACGTGTGGGAGAGCAGCCAGGTTGAAGGAAAAAGGAGCCGGCGTTTTCCCCTTCCCAAGAAGCCTGCGCCGCCCACCGTCCGGGCTCGGAGCTCAGCAGAACGAGGGAAGCAGCGGCTGCTGCCGGCACTGAGGATGGAGGTAACGTACTGCAGAGCAGGCCGAGGCACCAGGCCTGCTGGGCACGGGAAGGGGTGTGTGAGATTTATTCCTCACCACCATACCCCAGTGCTGTGGGGCAAAGCGTTACTCCTCTTGCCCGCCGGGTGACCGGTCCCCAGACCCGCCAAGGGGGCATGAAACCCGGACCCCCATTGCCTCCGCCTCCTTACCAGTATGATCCATGATTCGGCTCGCAGAGCACAGTGGGAGCGGAAGTCAACCGCGCCGGAGTCGCAGCAAGCGCGTGCGCGCTACCTTCCAGAGCCCACAGGCCGGAAGCGCGACCGGATTTCCCCGCTTGGCCAGTAAGGGCTTCCGTCTCCCCTCCATAGACATTCCGTGGAGGGACTCGGGCATAGTTCAAGCAGAGGCGTGAAAAGCGAGTACGCAAGCTTACGGGTGGAAGCTGCTAAGACCTCGCCTCCCCAGCTTCAAAAGGAAGTAGACTTTAGCAGTGGGAAGCGCACTGACCAGACCGGGGCGGGAACAGCGGTAGTAGCATGAGGAATGTGCTCGCGGCAGGTAAGGCGGCCGCCCGCCCCAGAGCATTGCCTTGTGGGAATTGTAGTGCGCCGACTCGGCCGGCGCACGAAACGCGCAGGCGCGGCGGTTGGGCTGGCCCCACCCCGGCGGGCGGAGTAACGGTTTGGAATGCCCCAGG
This sequence comes from Tympanoctomys barrerae, assembly GCA_002564285.1. Lineage (NCBI taxonomy): Eukaryota > Metazoa > Chordata > Mammalia > Rodentia > Octodontidae > Tympanoctomys > Tympanoctomys barrerae. The sequence goes on from NDGN011503631.1 coordinate 7,323, forward strand.
GTCCGCTGGTTTCCTCCTCTCGAGCTGGGAAAGTGTAAACACGCGCGCTCTGGAAAGCATCATCCCGCGGGGGGTTGCCCCAAGGGATGGAGGAACCGGCGACGCTCCGCGCTGAAAAGAAGAGAGGCTGCTTTTGTCTAAAACTTGCATTGTCTTAACGAGCTACGCCTAGACCCGTGCTTGGCGGTAGCGTTTGGCCGCTTTCTAACTCTGGAGTTTCTAACACTCGAAACACATTTCTGACGCTTGGCTGCCCTCAGAGGTCTACAAAAGGCTGGTGGCGCCGCGAGCCCCAGCAATACCTCTTCGGGACGGGAGGAAGGGCCGGGGAGAGGGCGGGACCCCCAGCAGTGCCGTGCAGAATGGGGAGAAGGAGGGGACAGGGACCCGGGCACGCGGTGACCGCTGCGCGCGGGTGCGGAAGGAGAGATTACCGGAGGAAGAGAGTTACCACCGCGCACGGTACCTAGTTCCAGTTCTTGGTCCCGGGGATTTGTGGTTGCCGCTTTCATCTTGCTCAGCCAGAACAAAAGGAAGGTGTCAGAGAGCGATTCCTGAGGGCCTTCCGTGCAGTTTCCACCTGCAGACTTTGCTCATTTTTGTCCACTCCTCCTCTGACCCTTTGCACTTGATGCGCTCGGATGAGTGGAAAGGAGCGCAACTAATGGAAAACACTAGCCTGATAGTCAAGGGGTTTGAGTTCTATTCCTGTCCCTTGGTGACGACATCATTACATTGAGTAATTCACGCTTTCAGTGCCACAGTTTCTAGATCAATAAAAAGGAATAAAACCTTGATCTCTTACAGGAATGTGTTCCCGGTCCTGACTTCCAAAAGTATGATTAGCACTATGTTACATCTGTGTAAATAATACTGTGTGATCAATGCTATTATTGGTCCATGTTGTTTGGTTATTTTACTGGGCTCTTAAAAAAAAAAAGATTCTACAGTTTTATAAGCGTGTTTGTAATTCACAACTAAAGACATCCCAATCTAAGTTACATCTGCTTTTGTTAAAATGTAAAAGTCTGTAGTATTAAATCGTTTTTAAAATGCTCTCAACTGCTGGCATTATTGTTTTTGGGAGCTGGGGATATCTTAACCCACTGTATTTCTCTCCAGTGATTATGTGATCAAGTGTTTTTCACCTGTTTAATTTCCAGGAAGTGCCCCACATCAAATTTGACCTATCATTTCAACTTAAGCCTGATGCAGATCTTTTTTTCTTCCAACAATGGTTGCAGTATTGGATAATGTCTTCAAATTACTTGTTCAGATTACCAGATATAACCATGCAAAATTGGTTATATATATATGAAATTGAAAAGGACAAGAAAAAAACATAAGCATCATCTGCTCCCCTCTGTAGACCAGCAGAAATTAGTAGTGCAATTATCCAAGCCATCCTATGATGCAAATCTTGATGACAGTAGCATTAGCGTATGCTGATGCTAAAGAATTAAAATTAAAAAGCCCTCTTAAATTATATTTTAATTAATTTTACCTGTGAGTCAGAAGTCTTGTCAGCATTTTAGGGCACACTAAGTTAAGAGAATTTACTGAGAAAAGATTCACTTATTTTACATTTGATAAAATATTAAGTATTTGATTTGACATCTGTTACATACATTGCCTTAGCATCTGTCTCTATATTAATTTCTCCCAATTGTGGTTTCCTTTCCTTATCAGTACAGCAACAGTGTGTCTAATTCCTGCCCAAACTGATAAGTGAAACTATACCTGCAGCATTTTATTACTACCTTATAATATCTCTTAGTGACATCTTGCTGTAATCAGCTGCAGTATATCAAGAGTTTATGTTTATATAGAATATTCACCTAAGATTTATAAAAATGAAACATCATTGTGAACAATCTAAAGCACAGGGGTGCATGTTTTTTATCTCACATGTACAAACATGACTTGTAGGTTAGTTATCTTCAGGATGTTTTTGTAGCCTTTCGTTTATAAAGTATTGCTCATGCTATGAAGAAAATAAGAAGAATATCTGAAATCTTGTTGCCTCAAGAGCTTGTTTCAGATGCCTCAGTACCAAGTCACAACAACAACCTTCTCTCTCCTAATGCTTTTTCAACTGCAGTACCTAAAACTGTATTAACAAGAACTATATGAACAATGACCCTTACCTCCAGGGCCTTACAGGCTCACATTTATATAAGCATATAACATATATGTTAATTTTGATAAACAGAAATAGATGGAAAAGGCAGTAGAACATACTGGTTAGATACATGTCTTATCAAATTATGGTAATCAGCTTTCCAAACACTTTCCAACACTGCAAAAGGCAGTAAACTTGGTTTATAAATAGACTCTGTTATTACTTAATGTTTCTTACTATCAGCAGTATATTTTACATCATGGTCTAATGCCATAAATACAGACTTACATAGTGAAGCAAACCATGTAAGTGTTATTGTACACTTACTATAGGCAATGCTCTTTGCAGTTTTTATTCTGCCCTTTTAAGAATGTATGCCCTGGGCCAGCAAGATAGCTCAGCAGACTAAGTGCCTGCTTAAGCAAGTACAGGGACCAGGGTTCGATCCTAGGTACCACTTGCCATGCCGGCCCTGCCCCTGGGCACCCTGAGCCAGCCACCAAGTCTAGGCATGGGGCACATGCCTATAATCCAAGTACTGGAGAGGCTGAAAACAGGAGGATCACTAGAAGTGTGATCTGCGTAGTGAGACCCTGTACCAAATATATGTATTTATTTATTTGTTTTTATTTATCTATTTATTGTATTTTTTTAGGGAAGGGTCTATAGGGTGTTCAGGGTCTCACTACTAGATCGGACTCGTAGTGATCCGCCTGTTTACAGCCATTACAGGTGCACCACCACGCCGAGTTTCAATTGCCATTTCAGCACACCCCAGGGGCAGGGCCAGCACAGCAAGCCCAGCGATCAAATCCCCTGCCCCTGCACCTACTTGCAGGTGCTTTAATCCACTGAGCTATATGGCCGGCCCTTGTACCAAATATGTATATATATTTTTTAAAAAGTTAATGCCCTTAAAATATCCAATGGGTTGTAATTTAACTTTGAAAACCACTGTTTCACATTTGGTGTTTTGGAGAATTTCTATCATTCTAGAAATATCTGAAAAGGAAGCATAAATCTTGGGACTTAACAAGGAAGTAAGGACTCTAAGGATTAAACATTGCTGGCTAAGGGCATTATCCCATTTGGGGCCTGCCAGTGTACATAGCCATTTGGAAAGGAGTCTTTTGGTCTAGAGAGATCCTACAACCTGGCTGCTTTTGAAGGAGGAAAATTTTGCAATGGGCATCCTTGAGCTGGTTAGGGTTGCTCCTCCTGACAGCTTCTCTGCTAAGAGATAATTGCCTTTTTATTTATTTATTATTTTACTGTACCCATTTCCATTTCATTTTTGAGAGAATGCTTAAGGTATTACTATGGTTTGGACGTGATCTGTCCACCCGAATTTCATGTTCAAGCAAGTTGGTCTCCAATATGGGGATTTTGGGAAATGGTGCCTTTAAGAGGTGAGTAGGCCCAAAAGATGGATTAATGCTTTTCTCATGGGAGTGAGTTCTTGCTCTTGTGGGACTGGATGATTACCATAAGATCAGATTGTTATAAACCAAGTTTGGCTTCCTTCGCTTTCTCTTGATTCCTCTTGCACTGAATGACATCTGTCCCACACGTGCTTACTCTTTTCCACATGATACTCGCCACCATGAAGCCCTCACCAGAAGTCAGTACTGGTGCAGTACTCTTAGACCTCCAGAATTCTGAGCTAAATAAACCTTTATGGAGTACCTAATCTCAAGTAAGTTATTATTGTAACACAAAGCACACTAATTCAGCCTTGTAAAAAAGCCTATATAGCTTTATATAGCCATTATGCTGTAAGCAAGTAGTCTGTGGTATAGTTTGCTAGGCTTGAGAAGGTTTTTGTCCAAAGCTAACAGCCATGCCACCTGGAACAGACTTTTTGGGCTTGCCTGATTCTTGTTTTGAATGTATGTGTCCCTCCAAGAGTCATATGCTAAGGTGGTGATATTATGAAGTGAGGTCTTGGAGGAAATTATTAAGTCATGGGTATGAATGGTATATATGCTTGTGTAAAAGGTCCTTCAGAGGGCTGTCGCCCTTTTATCCTTTTGCTAAGTGAGATCAGTACACTACCTCTTATCATGTAAGGAGAGAGCAACAAAGTACCATTTTGGAAATAGCCTTCACCAGTCACCAAATATGCTAACCCCTTAACCCTGTCCTTCTGAGCCTCCTATGAGTAATTTTGGTTGTTTGTAAATTACTCAATCTTTGGGCTAGGGAGATAGCTCAGCGATCTAAGCACCTGCCTGGCAAGCACAAGGACCCAGGTTTGATTCCCCTGTACCGCATGCTGTGCCACCTTGCCAGCCACTGAAACCTGGCACTGTGGCATATGCCTGTAATTCCAGTGCTGGGGAGGCTGAGACAGGAGGATCACTATGAGTCTGAGCTGGGGCCGGGGAGATGGCTCAGTAGAATAAGCGCTTGCCTGGCAAGCACAAGGGCCTGAGTTCAATGCCCGGTTCCGCAAAAAAAAAAAATCCATGTTGAGTGTTCAAGGACGTCACACATAAGGGGCCCAAGAGAGCTCAGTAGAATAAGCGCTTGCCCGGCAAGCGCAAGGCCCTCAGTTCAATCCCTGGTTCTGCAAAATAAATAAATAAAATTAAAAAAAAAAAAAAACTATGAGTCTGAGCTGCATAGTGAGACCTTGTACCAAATAAAATAAATCAATGATTTTTTTAAAATAAAAAGTAAATTACTCAATCTCAGATATTTTGTTACAGCAGTACAAATAGACTGAAACATTTAGTATATGTAAGTAGATTATAAGTAGATTCTGTTATTTAAATTAATGTTGCATACTATCAGCAGTATATTTTGCATTGTAGCCCTATATCTAAATACAGACTTACATATCTAAACATACATGTAAGTGTTATGGAGCTGTACTTACTGTATGAAATGCTGAGCAATTTCTATTCTGTCCTTTGAAGAATATTAATGCCCTAAAATACCTAGTGGGTTGTAATTTAATTTTGAAAACCACTACTTCACGTCTCCCATGGTATTTTAGAGAATTTCTGCTATTCTAGAAATGCTTGAGAAGGGTAAGTCGTAGCACAGGGAAGACTTAATTGCTTATGCATCCATGCAAAAATATAAAGAAAATAGAATTCAATGCCAAAAATGCCAGTAAATGGAAGAACAAAATTACTGAAGAGTTTCTTTCCTGGAATTGATAATGGATATCTTCAGAACTGGGTCTCAGTTGAGGATAGACTAATTCCTTGATAGTAGACTTAATACCCACCTGTCTATCCATTGAGGAAAATACCAAACTTGGATTTTCAGTTCTCATTCTGACTATAGCTACATGTCATCAAGGTACTTGGTCATATGCCAACTTATCGATCAAACCTCTTATTCACTTTTTTTAAAGCATTACATTTATAGTTTTATTGTAGTAACAAATAACTGTCACAGTGAGATCTACATACATAATATAGAATATTTAAAATTATACAGAATGGGCTGGGGAGATGGCTCAGTGCAATAAGTGCTTCCCTGGCAAGCGCAAGGGCCTGAGTTCAA
>NDGN011503648.1:2766-27313 GCA_002564285.1 Tympanoctomys barrerae
TCTCTCTCTCTCTCTCTCTCTCTCTCTCTCTCTCTTTCTCTCTCTCTCTCTCTCTCTGATTTTGAGATTTATTCTCTTAAGAATTTGGAAATTTACAATGTGTTCACCAGGCTGTGTGATAATGGAGAATGAAGTTTTCCCTGAGTTTAATTGTGTACCCTTCGATTACTGTCTCCCGCAGGCCCCAAGCCCCAGCCCTGCCCACCATCTTCTATGTGTCCAGGAGTCCAGCTGTTTTAGATTCCATGTACATACGAGAGCACGCAGCGTCTGACACTGTGTCTGTTTTATTCCCTTAATGTAATGCTCTCCGGTTTCATCGTGTTGTCACAAAGGACAGAACTTACTTCTTTCTTGAGGCTAATATTTAAGGTACCATATGTAGCACATGGCTTTATCCGCTCACCAGTTGAGGGACACTGAGGCTGATTCCATAGTGTCACTACGGTGAACAGCGCAGTGAACAAAGAGTGGAGATATTTTGAGAAACTGAAATCGTGGAAGTAAATGCCCAAGAGTGGCATTGCTGGAGCATATTCAATTTCTTAGTTTTCAGAGGAAACTTCATGTAGTTTCCAGAATGACCTCACCACTTTACCTTGTCACCTGAAGAGTGCCAGGGCTCCCTTTGTGTCACAGCCTTGCCAACCATGGTAATCTGTGTTGTTTTGATGACTCTTACACAGGTGTGAGATGGTCTCATGCATGGCTTTTAATCTGTTTTACTAGTGGTTAGCAATACTGAATAACGGGGGGTTCTGGGGGCTGCTGAGTCCAACCAGGTGGAAGCCACAATAGAGAAGGGACCAAGAACGCAGCACCAGCGCAAGGCCAAGACCTGGAATCTCTGGGCTCCCAGCAGGAGTCTGCATCAGAAGGCTGAAGAAGCTGGACAACCAGAGACCAGCTGTTCAAACACAGCACCTGCTCAGGAAGACCAGAGCTCTTCAAAATGGTGGCTCTTCCTTCTTTCGCTTTTTGTCCCATCCAGGCCACCATTTGCCTCTGCGTTCAGTACTGGGAGGCTCAGTCATAGCTCATATGCCTGATATTTAGAGGAGATGAAGACCTAAGGTTTGGAGTTGATGGAGGAATAGGTTGTGACATCAGGGGATAGTTGGACTCAGTGAAGTTACTTTACATGGAGAAGGGCATGCATATTTGGAGCCCGGGCATGGGAGGCCATTATTTGAACGTATGTGTGCTTCTGAACACCCTGTGATGGGATACAAACCCCAGCGGGTGATATTCAGAGGAGAGCTTTGGGAACGGGGCCATGAGTTTCTCTCAGCAGAAGTGTCTGTCAGCGTCCTCCTAAGCTCCAGTGCGCTGTCTGGGCCTTCCAAGTCTCCTGAACACAGTGTCCACCCCCTCGTCTTCCTGAGGGAGCACCCAGTGTGAAAGGCCCTACTCTGGAAGCAAACGGAGCCTCACCAGACAGTGGGCCTTCCTGCCACCTGCTGCTGGGCCTACCAGTCCTCAGATCTATGCACAACGCATTCCTGTTCTTTGCAGATCAGCTGTTTTGTGGCATTTTGTTAGGCAGCAGGAACAGGCTGGTCATTCGTGTCTTGTGTTACATCACCCCAGCAGGATGTGTTGCTTCAGCAATTGTAGAGGCAGTAGGTAGCACTGGCCAGAGCCTCCCAGAGCCTCCCGGAGCGTGATCCCTCCATGTGAGTGTCTCCACCAGCATTTTACTTCTTTGTTTATCCACTGGGGCTGGTTTCTAGGCTGGGTTCTAAGGCACTCATTTCATTCGGAGTTGCACAATGGTTATTGTTTTTCATTTAATTACCTTTGGTTATTTATTAGCTAGATTTCATCAGAAAGATCGTTCCTTCCCTCATTGTGTCAGGCTGTTTGGATTGAGTACATTATAAATCATAAGGAAAGAATGTTGATTATCTCAGTTGCTGATTTAAAAAGTGAGCTTTCAGTGCCAACTTGCTTCTAGTGGTGTCAGACAAGCGTCCCCACCCTCCACAGTTCTCCTCTTCTCTCTCCATCATTCCCTTCCTCTTTTCATACTAGAAACACAGAGCACAATTGCAAAGTGTTGTACACAATTGCCATCAATCACCCTTTGCTCACATCATTCTTCTACACTTAGAAAATGTTAGCTCGCTTATTTTGATCTCTCTGTTCTTTGACACCAAATCACATGGTTGATAGGTGCTTCGTAATTGAACTACTGAGACTATCAGGATTTATTATGCATTTTTCTGTCACATGACTGAAATTAATTTTATTTGCAAAAACATGGTTTCTCTGAACAGGGGACAGGAGGAAAAGACTGCAAAACTGCTAAGAAGTATTTGTTCCTTTTGGATTATAAGTTTTCTTGGCATTTTCCACAAACAGAAATCAAACATAATTATTAGGAATAATAATAATCTAATTGTGTAGGTATGTTGTAATATATTCAGGACATTTTTTAATTTAAGCATTGCCTTTAATTGAGTAATAGTCATATATAACTAAAGAACATTTAAGAAGGACCATAAATCCTGCTCAAGGTGGTCTATATACCTAGACTCACCTACTGTAAATCTTGCATAAAATCTAAAGTGTATCCATGGGATGGAAGTAGGGACTTGAGTAAATAGTTAAGATATATTAATTTGACTTTTGTCCTGCTGAAGTTTTCTGACTCCAGTCAATCTGCTCATAAGTTCTGGCAAACATACTGTATTTGGGGTGAGAATTAGATATCAGATGCTGAGCTGAGAGACACAGGTGAAGACAGCCATAGAGCTCATGAGCACAACGAAAGGTTTTGCCTTCTTTGTGAGGGTATACTGTTCTGCCCAAATTGGATACTACTGCAAAACTAAGTGCACCAACACTTGACACAAATGATATTTTAAAAGTTTTCCATAATGACTTGACCGGTCACCTTAATTTTCCATCATAAAGACTCATAGTTTACAGCCATTATCTAGTTGGCAGCCTGATTTCACATTAATAATATAGTCCAAAATTCCCTGCAGGGCTTGCCAGTTAGCTCAGTTGTTTAAGTACCTGCCTGGGCAAACTCAGTCAGACTTGTGAGAAATAAGTTCGATCCCCAGCTCCACAAGCCACACGACACATACACTGAAGGCAGTCTGAGCCAGCCAAAATAAAAAGCCTTCTCAACTTGAAGGGCTGGCCAAATAGCTCAGTGGATTAAAGCACCTGCAAGCAGGTGCAGAGCCAGGGGTTCAATCCTGGGCCTGCCGTGCCAGCCCCATACCCAGGGGCACGCTGAGATGGCAATTGAGACGGGATGTGGTGGCACATGTATATAATCCCAGCTCTTGAGAGGCTGGAAACAGGTGGACCACTATGAGTCCGATCTAGTAATGAGACCCTGAACATCCTGCAGACCCTCCCCTAAAATATAAAAAAGAAAGAAAAAAGAAAATTTAAGGGAAATAAGTGTTAAATTTGATCCAGTTGAAGGGAAGGGAGAATGAATATAAGAGAAAGTTAAGATACAATATCAAGCACCTGCTTAGGTAAGCTTAGGGTCCAGTTTCGATCCTTGGAACTTGTGCTGCACCAGCCCCACTCTGGGATATGCTAAGCTGTGTAGTAAGACCCTATACTAAATACAAAACAACAACAACAAAAAAAGAGAGATATTATGTACAGATCCAAATTCCCTGTGATTAAATAGGTGTTGAGGAGCACGAATTCACAGCCACTTGTCGTACATTCTTCCCTAAAGGATAACTAGAGGTTTGGGATTATTGGTATCACTATTGGAGATTTCCCACAATCCCAGTGGGGTGGGCCATCCTTTTCCACCTACTATGACTAAGACTAAAACTGTGAAAACTAAAGTTACTCCATGGCAAGATCTTCATCAGTGTAAGATTATCCCTGCCCTGTAGTCATCTGATAATCCTCTCCTCAGTAAGTGCGGAGTTTCTGGCTGTCTTGTGTCTCACAGCCTTTTGTTCCTCAGAAGCAATGATCTATCCCAGATGCCTGCCACCATCTTATCTCGTTCTCTCTCTCTCTCTCTCTCTCTGTGTCTCTCTCTCTCCTCTCTCTCCCTCCCTATCTCTCTTTCTCTGTCTCTGTCTCTCTCCCTCTATCTGTCTCTCTGTCTCTCTCTGTCTCTGTCTCTCTGTCTCTCTCTCTCTGTGTCTGTCTCTCCCCCCCACCCTGGTTGTATGTCTTAATGCTTGGCAGGAGGGTGTGGCTCATTATAGGGGTGTCAGATAAATGTGATTCTTGATACGTTAAGAGTGTACCAATAAAATTAATTTACAAAAGAAAGAGAAGTAAACAGAAAGATATACAATGTATAGTTTCTTACATTAAATGAAGAAAAATCTGTGATCAAATAATTTGAACAGAAAATTAAAGACTGTATATTATCGCAGTCCCTTCATTCTTTTTTTAAATGTATGTAGTACAGGGTCTACAGGGTCTTATTACATAGATTGGCCTCGTAGTGACTCTCCTGTTTTTAGCCTCCCAAGTGCTGGGATTACAGGTTTGGGCCACCATGCCCAGTTTCCATCGCCCTCTCAGCTCACCCTGGAGACTGCTGGCAGGGCACATCCAGAATCGAACTCTGGTCCCTACACTCTGCCTAAGCAGGTGTTCTAGTCCGCTGAGCTATTTGGCCAGCCCCCTTCATGCTTAAGAACAATTAAATAGAGGACTTAAAAGGTGTCTTGACCAAGCATCACAGCTGGAAAAGTGAAGATCTCATGGGGAGTTTTCTATTTCTCAAGTACGTTCCCCTAATCCCAGCACAGAGTCTGTAAGAAGGCAGAGCGCAGAGTTACAGATCAGTGTCAGTTTTGGTGCATTCAAGAGTTTCAAAGAAATGGTGCAAAATATATAGATATGGCTGTAAAGGTGGACATAATGACACAGGAGATATGTGTGCTGAGAATTTGTGTGGTGCAGTGACTGGGTTAAGTCATATGAAGCTATAAACATGTACGAGTAGGAGAAAGAACGGCTGCGTGAAGACTGCAGCCCGTCAGGTGTGTGAGTCACTACTGAGCTAAGAGTCGCCACGCCCAGAGAGACTCTCATCGCAGTGGCGAGCAAGTGGTTAAGTCTGCAGACTGCCCAGTGCAACAACAACATTTGCTTTAAAGTTACAAAATAGCACATTTCTAATTGAAAATATGTGATGCTTAGAAACCAAATACTTTTAAAAGTGGGCCACGCCACTGTTAGAAAAAGATAGCTTCAATCTATAAAAACAGAAACATAAATGTTTTTCCTACCTCCAGAATCATTTAAAAATTGACCTACAAATATATTTTAGTGCTTTGGTTTAAATTTACTTTCATGTCAGATCTTGAGAAACAAAGTTTAAGTAAAATGAAGAATGCAGGCTTGATATAGCTTAATTCACACATAAAGTATAATCACAGCCAAAAATGGGGTGCAGGACCCCAAAATAGTTCTAATAAGTTCTGCACAAATCTAAACCTTTCTGGTAGAGCCGAGCTGTTTCTTAATGTCCCCCTGGCAGAACAAAAATGAAGCCATCTCTCCAATGGTAACAGTTTCAGGCCCCCGGAGCCCAGAACTTCTCACCTGCACCACGTTCCAGAACATTCCTGCCTCCGTGGACGCCTTCCCTGCTCATCCGTCCAGGGCTTGCTGTTCTCTCCTCTGCCGCAGCTGGGAAAGGGTGGGTGGTGGCACTGTCGTCTCCCACAAACATTCCTGGGCTGGGTCCGCGGATTCCTTCCCGGGCGAACTCTGAGCAGCTATATATTTATACGAAGCATTTGCCATTTCCCCTTTTAATATCATCTGTTCAGTTTCGGAAAAACTGGTATTTCTTTTCATTTCAGTGACTTCACTTTCAGCAAAGAGGAAAATCATTCCACTGGCACGGTGCCCGCAGGCTGCTGTGTAAGTGATTTTGCACATATTACAGCAAGCATATTTTTCATGTTTTCCAGAATTATGTTACACTTAGGCAATACTTGTTAAATTGCTCAGACTCTGACCCCCAAAACGATAGGAAACTTGAGTCACCAAAACCCAGTGACCAAGGATTTCTGGGGTGGCTACACTGGACTAACTCAGCTGACCTTCTTTCTGACAGCAAGTGGAAATGACAGATTCAATTACAAGGGAGAGACGCGGGTCGGAGGTCACCGGAGGGCTGCTGAGGCCATCAAGCCCAGAGGAGACGGAGTCCCTAAGAGGAGTGAACCATAGAGCCAGCTGAGAGACTCAGTGCTTGCAAAGCAGGGAGGCTGAGGTTTAGGCAGAAGACAGAAACTACACACACACACACACACACACACACACACACACAGCAAAATCCAGGAGAGAAGGGAAGCAAGGGGATGTGGGCTTACAACAAATAGTCTGACTCCAAAACTGTTCATTCCAGTCCCTGCAAAGAAAGAGAACCTAGAGAGGCAAGAAAAAACTTGAGACTCACTTAAAGGTGTGAGGATATTTGCAAGTTTCATAGTGCAAAAACAAACAAACAAACTTGGATTTAGGACTCTATCATATAGGAAGAATTCTTTTAGAAAACATAGATTTTCTCCAGAAAATAGTATCTCCAAGAACAGTGGATCAGTTCTAGCTCATCTTACTGACTTATTCGATCTTTCCCTAACTCAGGTTCCATACCCAGATGCAACCACCACCTCTCTCCTCCGCGGCGCTTCCCCTGCAGGTCTCTGGCTGGCAAGGAGAAGCCGGTGTGCTGATCACTTGCCTACTAATGTTGCTGGTCTTTGTCTTATTAATACATGAATGAGATGTTTTAGAGAGGTAGAAACTGGATTTTGAAAATGCAGCCATTAAATATCAAAATAATTGAAATGGCAATCACTGACATGTTGAAATTGATTTTACCAGCAAGCATCATATAAAATAGGATTAATAAAGTGAGCTATAGAACTGTAGAAAGTATTCAAGCTGTAGTACACAGATATAAGAAGAATACAAAGCGACAGTAAAGAATGTCATAGGTGAAGGGGATGTGGTGCCTTGTGTAACATATGTAATCATACAATGTAGTCCATATTCAAATTCTTTAAGAAGAAGAGAGGACATAAAGCAAAAAGTATTTTCAAAGATAATGTCTCTAAAAATTCCTCATTAAGCAAAAGTAATTCAACCAAAGACCCCAAAAGACTCTGGATCTCGGGGCAGACGGTACCACGTCAGCAAGAGGAAAAACCCTAGGATGTGATCAAGAAATGGAGGGTTAATGTTACATGAAATGTAATATCAGGAACTTCCTTTACCTAATGAACAATGCTTATAAAAAGCAATAGTAAATTTTGCACAGATTTGTGAAAATTGATAGCTTCCTCTTCAGAGCAAAAATAAGATACCCATCATTTCCGTTCAACACTGCATAGGGAGTTGTGGGCAGTAAAAGACAGTAACAGTCATTATTTGTAGAACACAGAAATACAGAAAACCCAAAATTTTTGTATTTTGTAGGGTCTACAGGGTGTTCAGGGTCTCACTCACTACTAGATTGAACTCCTAGTGATCTGCCTGTTTACAGCCTCCCAAGAGCTGGGATTACAGGCACGTGCCACCACGCCCAGTCTGGATTGCCATCTCAGCACACCCCGGAGGCAGGGCCAGCACTGTGGGCTCAGGGATTGAACCTCCGTCCCTGCACCTGATCGTGGGTGCTTTATTCTGCTGACCTATTCAGCCAGCCCGTAGAATGGTATTCAGTGGCGTATGCTGACTTTGATTCACTGCGGACGCTGTACACTGTGGGTACAAGGAACAAAGCTGGAGTAGGACAGATCAACGTAAAAGTGGTGCATTGGCTCACCAGCTTGTTTATTTCCACACTGAGCCCTCACAGTGACCCAGCCTAAAGGTAGGCCTAGCTTACGTATTAGCAGGCTGATTTTCCATGCTGTACTCTGCAGTACAAGGAAGAAGTCTTTTCCAGCAGAGAGGACTGCTCAACTGGATGTCCATGTGGAACATTAAGTAAATTCCACCTCCGTCTTGCACCACAAGAAAAAGCAATTGAAACTTCTTTCAGGCCTGAGCATAAAAGGTGCTGTAGTTTCTGAAATTTATGAAGATAAAAGTTTCTTGACTTTGAAATAAACATTTCTTAAGCACAGTATCAACATACTAATGAAAAGATTATCAGCTCAGCCTCATTGAAAATATTTGTCAATCAATGCCACGAAAATGCTTAAAATGCAGAACTCAGATTTGAAGATGTCAACAATATATAAATGTCACAAAAGCTTGTATCCGTAGTGCACATAAATAATGGCTAGGAGCCAAAGAGGGAAAGATGAGTTTTCCAGTTTAAAGTATATACTACATCCAGCACTCTGGGAGGCTGAGGCAGGAGGATTGCAAGTTTGAGGCGAGCCTGGCTCGTGCAGTGCCTTAGCAAAATCCTGTCTCAAAAAAGGGGCTTGGGGTATAGCTCAGTGTAATGCCCTTGGTTCAATCTTCAGCACCAATGGAATAAACCAACAGAGTGACCAACCAACCCACCAACCAACAAATAGTGTATGTTGAATAGACACGTGATGAAATGAGCTTTCAATGTTTGTTCAGATATTTTAGTTGCTTTATATCATAACCCATCAGATGAATAATTCAATTTAATCTACTACAGTTGCCACATGGGGCCAGTGAGATAGCTCAGTGGTGCAAAGCACCTTCTTAGGCAAGCTTAGGCAAGCGCAGGAACTGCAGTTCGATCCCCTGCACCACATGCCATGCCACCCCTGTGTGAGCTGAGCGGGCCACAAGAAAAAAAAAATACACTCAATGTATATTCAGACAACTAGATTTTATGCTCTGCCAGGGAGGATAGAGAGGGACAAAATCCCTGAAAAACATTTGGTAATGTTTGCTGATACCTGACACATGCATACCAAGTAATTCTATTCCTAGATGTACACACACAACCATCATCAGACATGTTCAAGGACATTGCTAGAAGCAGTATTAGTGAGAGCCCCAACTGGGGATAAAACCACATGCACATTAGCTGGAGGATTAATTAATAAATAAACCATGGTAGGTTCTGTACGTGGACTACTCTGCAGCCATCAAAAGGCAAAGCTCATGTTGAAAGGTGCTAAGCAGTCCACCTTCTAGGTTTCTGTAATTCCATCGATGATCCCCGTTCACCATTTCTTCCTTGTTTGTGTGTAGGATTCCCCTGCAGTGATCTATGCAATGCCTGAGCTCCAGGCCCTGAGGTGGATGTCTTTTGCCGCATGACCCTGACTACAGCTGTCACACAGCCATGCTTTCCAGCTTCATTCTCTTTCTGTTTCTGCTTCTGATTCCCTCCTTCAGCTCCACTGACTCTGAAATCTACCCTGGATTTACCTATGGCCAAGAAAATTCTGGCACTATCTCCTCTGCCCTTTGGGGTCCTCTGGATCCGGACTGATACTTCCTGGGCCAGGATCCCCGCCTCTGTCACCAGAGCAGCTGCCCCTCCCAGCGGGGTCCTACCTCCAGCCTCGCCTTGTCTTGTGTGGCCAAGGCGTGTGTGGCAGTCACCACATGGCTTCTGCAGCGCCCCGAACTCCCTCCTCAGCCCCTCTCTCGCCCGGGGCCATCACTGACTCCACAGCTTTTCAGTCCACTTCCTGTGTTTTAAAAGCCGAGAAAGACTTCTTCTTCACTCAGTTATGGGTTCCTGAGCACTCGCTGTGTGGAGGAAACGCCATGACAGCAACATCTTAAGACAGCACAGTTCCTTCTCTCCAGTACTTGGATCTATGTCTTTTCCAAGGTTCAATCTCTTATATTTGTCCAACAAATTGAGTTAAATTTATGTGCTATTCAGGAGGACGGAGTGATTAAGAGACGGGAAAGGGAAAATCTTACTTTAAAAAATAGAACTGAGTGTATTGAATTATTAAACATATTAAAATAATCTGAATTTGGACCAAAGGGCCCCAGTTATAAGCACTGACTTTTAAGAAGAAGAAAGTGACATTTTCAGTAACCTAATCTGTCCTGAAATGTGTTATGCTGATGTTTTCAAGCTATATCCAACATTCTTGGATTTGATTAGAAACATCAGGCTACCGAAAGCTAGAAGAGCAAAAACATTCTGTGGTGGACTATGCAGGGAGGGGCTGCCGTCTCAGTTAGGTCAGCCAAGAGCTAAAGGGAGGAGGCAGAATGGAGAAGGATTCAGGATTTATTAAACCATGTTGTATGCATTTAAAAAGCATATTTTATATTATTTCTTGCAGGTAGAAGAAAAATCTGGTAATGATTTACATTGATGTTTAGGGTCCTTTCCCAAGGGTCCTTGTTAATTTGGAGTAATAGTGAATATATCACGTTTTACTTATTTTATAAAGTATTATAAATATTTTTTAGTTTAAGAGAGGTGCCCTGATTTCTTGATTTCAGTGGACCATGAGTTCAAGCACAACAGTTAGCTACATTGCCGATACAGGTGTTAATATCGGTACCTAAATCCACGTGTTACACAACCCTAGGCCTGAAAGTACACTGGTGCTCCTGAGTGAAGCTGTCATTTTCCTCTTGGGACAGTGCAGATGAGATAGTGTGGCCCAAGGCACATCTACAAGACTTGTAGATACAGTGTCCCCTGCGCCAATCCCCAGAGCTCAGGAGGTATTAGTAAATCTTGGACAACATCTGCCTTCTCTCTACCTTCATGAAATAAAATGGAACCTATTGCTTTCCATGTTATACTCATGTAGGATTCCAATAAAAAATTGTTTAAATGGAAAAATCATACAGGACTTACCATTGGTTCAGGCTTGCTTGGCTGGCAGACCCAGAACTTTGCAGCTAGTCCTGTTTCCCAAAGTTTGATACTATTGGTTCAAAGCTGCAGCTACCCAACTCGGAGCCAATATAGTTGGAAATATGCCCATCTGAGCAGCTCTGGAAAACCACCTTTGGGCCTTGAAATGGATGAGTAATATTTCTTCACTAGTGAAGTACAAAACCGCACTCCCACATAACACTGAACCTGGTATACAGGAAGGATCGTAAATCAAAGTCGGTTCCACTTCACAAAGCAATAGCCCGGAGCGAATCTTTTGAATTATGGACAGGTCCTCTGTCTCTAACTTAGAAATCTGACTCCAATGCATCTGTGCTCGAATGAGGGTAGCTCATCACCCCAGGTGGACAGGGACTTCCAGCTCTCCCTGCCTCTGCGCCTAGCCCACCAACCCCATGCTTTCCCAGGTTGAGCTTTCTCTTGAATGCCTTTGTTGTTTTGATTTTTTGCTGTAGGTAATCTGGACTGCACAAAAATGAAATGAGACTTTGAGAACATTAGAAGAGTTCTGCACACATTAAGTTGTCCAAGTCACTTATACAAGAAGGACACTGGCTCCAGGATATGTTAGTGTACATAGAAGGGGTGAATACAGTGAGTGTTTACTTTTGTAAAAAATTTCTGCACTGAAAGACACTTTGCCAGCAATTTTCCAACGATGTTCCTTTGATTATAGATATGCTTATTCCTTCATTGCTGCTGCTCTTCAAAAGCTCTGGAACTGCTCCTCCGCAAGAGTGACCTTCATGAAGAGTGATCAAAAATACAGTGACGGCAACTGCTGTGAGCCACCCAGCAGAAAGGCAGCTCAGATAAACACTGTATTGTGTCCTCATCGAACTTATTCACCAGATCTAGCATGGCTCAGGTACTTTCGGGCTCTCCCCGTAAGTGACAATGACCATGAAAGGTAAATATCTTAAATCAGCCCAGGACACCAAGGCAGGCAAAACAATACAGCTACTAATGATAGAGACTTCCCTAGCTGAGGCCTAAAGTGGTAGGAATGATGGGCTAAACACATTGAAGTAACAGGGAATATTTTGAGGGGATTGATGGTAGGGTGTCTTTCCCTTTCATAATTTTCCAAACGTAAACATCCACTGTATTTCTCCGTCTGCTCAAAGCTTGCTTGATTAGAAGACCTCGGAGAGTGTGTGGTGGTTAGGACTGAAGTGATGTCGTTTCAGGGCCAACCATAGGCAACGAGATGGCTCAGAAAATAAATAATAAATATTTCAAAGTGGAAAGGTCTAAAGTTTTCTATTATAAAAAGTGTAAATATAAAACTCTTAATATACTTAATCAAGATATCA
Organism: Tympanoctomys barrerae; assembly: GCA_002564285.1. Taxonomy (NCBI): domain Eukaryota; kingdom Metazoa; phylum Chordata; class Mammalia; order Rodentia; family Octodontidae; genus Tympanoctomys; species Tympanoctomys barrerae. The sequence continues at coordinate 14,869 of NDGN011503648.1, forward strand.
AGAAATTAATTAATTAATGATTAATTTTTAGAATGTGTCTCTAGTTATGGGGTGCTTTAAAAATGTTTTTATGCTTAGCCAAAGGTCTGTACAATATTTGATAAAAACAGTATTTCTCATGAATTAAGTAGCTCAGCAGGAGAGGTGAATGTCCCGCTCCGGAACACGGAAGGGGAAGCAATGGCACCTTCTGAGGGCGTGGGCGGCGGGGCGGGAGCTCAGTTGGCTACCTCCACATTTGCTCGCATCATCCCTTCCCAGGGCTGCTGCTGTGGGTATTTTCTAGCCAAATGAGATGATGTAGGTAAAACACTGTTTCCAGGGATGAGTGTGATCGATGTTGGTGCCGTCATTTGGATCTAGTTTGTGTTTCCCAAGGATTTATGTGTTGGCAGCTTGGTCATCCATGTGGCAGTGTTGGGAAATGACAGAAACTTTAGAAGGCGGGAAGCATTGCAAGGTCGTTAGGTCAAGGTCGTTAGGTCACCGGGGAGCTCTCGGGAGGAATCAGGTCTCAGAGAATCCTTGTTTATCTTCTTAAAGAGCAAGATCAGTGCCCCCGCCCTGGGGCTTCCTGCCTGGTCGCACCACCTTTTCTTCTTGATTGTGCTCCTGCTACCACGTCATCCCCGTGTGTCCACCCCAAGGAATCCCTCCCTGAAATCGATAAATGAGGAGCTCCAACATTGGCTGTTTGTTCGGCCTCTGGAAGTACGAGTTACAGACACCTCTTTTATTTCATAAGGAACCCAGACTCGGGTATCTTACTGTAGAAATGGAAAACTTACTGGTTTAATTAATCAAAATTAAATTTATAGATTGAGATAGTCACAAAATATTTGGCCCCTTGAACACCAGGCAACATGACAGCATTGTTCCTCATTCACTAACAAACATTGCTGAAGCAATATGCCAACTAACCTTGCCAGCCCTGAGTTCTAGATGTTAATCTGATCTTAGTTAATCAGTAATCACAACAGGGTGGAGAGAGTCACTGCCAACACCCCCACCCTTCCCTGCAGTCACACTGCTTGCCTAGAACCCTGCATATGCTTCTGCTCTCCTGCTGGCCTTCACCCATGTGAGTTGTTCAAGCCAATAGCAAATAGCAAAACAAGCGGAGACATAGAAAATTCCTGTGGACTCACTCTGGCTTGTCCTTTCTTGCTGTCCTTGGGTCTTCAAGCACTCTGTCAGTAAGCCTGTTATGACACGTGATAAAGAAGTTATCCAAAACAGATCCACTCTGTTGGGCCAGCCCACTGCCGCTGACCTCCCAAGACTGTGAGTAGGATTTCGCCATATGCCAACTCCTTCAGCCCATCGTTGCTGACGAAGGAGCAAGTCACTAGCTCAGACCTTTGGAAAATCCATGAGCCAAGCTCATCACCTTTCATAGCCCGAGTTTGTGGACGAACTAAATAGCAATTGCTCGAAGACACTAGATTTGTGGGTGACACACTTCTCCCCAGTCAGCAGGCACAATAAGAAAATAAAATCTTATTAGCCTTCTTTGATCCTATGTATATGACTGGGGTAGAAAGAAAAGGAAATTCGGCACTTGTCTGACAAGATGACATGGATAAATGTGTCCACAAAGTCACTGCATCAGGGTCCACAGTGACCACTTTAGTGCTGTGTAGGGCCATGTCCTGGGCACAGTACTAAAGCGCAGGTGACCGCTCATGCCTAAAGTTATTTAAGGTCAGCTGGCTCTGTACTGAGTTTTATTTTTGAAGCTGGCAGAGTGTGGGCTTAATGTAAATTAACAACTCAAAACTATTAGCTTCCAAGTCCCAACAAGATTTTATCTGGCAAAACTTATGAGTCCTATTCTTAGAGGGAATGAAAACAAAACAAAACAAAAAAATTGTCATAGGAAATCCTGCCAGTCTGGGAGGGGAGGTGATTTTCAGTGAGACAGATTCAACTTGGGAGAGGGTTGAGTTATCTTCCTTTGTATAGATCTCCATTTTTAGGGGCATTGTTACAGTCTTGAAAACACTGGCTTCCATGCACAAGCACAATAGAAACCGAGAAGAGCTTTGTGCCTAATGCTCTAGCACTGCCGGCGTTTCCAATCCCATGCCTGTCTGAGGACTCCCCAGTGATCACATTTTTCTAGATGAGTGGGTGATGCTAAGGTTATAGAATTCCGTCTCTGTGAAGCAATGATAGCAAAGCAATCCAGAGAAAATCTAGATAAAATAATTATTTCTAAAACACCAATAATACACAAGGTTGACACATTTGCCTCTTAGACATTTTTTTCCTCTTAGACATTTTTAATTATTTACTGGATTCAAGTTCCTATAAAAATATGCAGCTTTGCCAGATACTTCTGAATGTATTTGATTTCATTGCAGAAAAATGTCTCTAGGAGATTAATGACACTGAAGCACTAGATTATACTTAAAAAGTAATACAGGGGCTGGGGAGATGGCTCAATGGAATAAGCACTTCCCTGGCAAGTGCAAGAGCCTGAGTTCAAGCCCCAATCCTGCAGGGGGAAAAAAAAAAGTTATACAGAGCACTGTGACCCAGTCTGTATGCTCACATAGGTGTCCACTGTCCTAAAATTAATAACTGTATCTTCATTGCCCCAATGTAACTATCCTCAAGGAGTTCGACACATTTGCTTATAGGAGACAATCACAGATGTGTGTTGGGTGTAGGTACAGAATTAATTCCATTTGACCTAGAAGCTGCACGAGTTAGGAACTGGTTGGCTACAGGAGCTGCAATTGTCAGTTGTTCAGAATATATTTACCATCTGCTGAGGTCTGCGATGCTGCGTGGCCTTACCGCCTGGCATGTGCAGGGTGGCTCTCGCCGTGACAGTGCCTTCCAGTTGGGATCTGCCCATGGCAGTGTTTCCTCAGCTCTTCCCGTGCACACCTTCTCTACCAGTCACTGCTTCAGCAGCTTTGCCTGATGGGGCCAAAGCTCTTGGCCAGGGCAATTTATCCAGAGTTCAGAATGTGGCAGCAGCAGATGGCTAGGTGGGGCCACTGTTCCTGGCAACTCTGGATAAGCAGAATTGGTAGAGGACTTCAAACCCTGTCAGGGAAAATAGCAGGCTGGGGGCAAGTTTTCCATTCACTGGACTAAAGCACGAGAGAGCCCTCATTCCAGCAGCCAGAGGTTTAATAATTAAAGTGATTGTAAATGTTCTGTGAATTAACCGGGCTCTGTTTATCCATCTGCTCGTCACCGTCGATGCTGTCTCTACTAGCAGTTGCTGACCTTGCAGTGTGAACACTGCCCGAGGGAAGAATCCCAAGAAGTGTTCGGAGCTGACCGGAGCTGCCTTCGTGACCCTCTGGGGGCCAGCTTCTGTGGGTGTGAATTGCGATGCTTCTATCTCCAGCATTCTTTTTAGGGTTTCCTCTGATGTTACTTTTATTACTGGTTCAAAAATATTTTCTTAAATCACATTTTGATCCCAAATAGTATAAAAAGTAAGTTTTTTTCTTTTGTTCTGTCACCCAGGGAACTTTAGAAACACAATTGACTGGCACTGACCATGACTGATGTAGTTATTTTTTCATAAATTTAGTCAATCAGTTAGGTGTCACCAGCTGCCATCACTAACTTTCTGATTTTGTAGTATGAATTCATGCCAACCGGGAGAACACGGAACATCCTGGGACCGAAGGGGCTGCTTCTGTTGTTGGTGTGTTGTTTTGTGGTCCTCTGACGCACACATTTCAATTACAAGCCACGCAGGGAGTTAGCAAAGGTTGAAAAGCAAGCGTTGCAGTGTCCTTGGGAGAGGAGATGGAATCGTGGCGCTAACGGGCTACGTGTGATGATTTGCATGACAGAATCACGACCCCTCTCAGCTCTTTCCCCTCTATGTTCTCTGCTGCTTACACACATGCCATATTTAACCCCAGGTGACAGAATCCTCACTCCCTCCTGCAGGACACCTGCTGCATCCCCAGGCTCCTCGGCACAACTGGAGCTGCATTGGACTATATTAGAGTTTTGGAAGTGAAAAGAATGGAGATATTTTTTTGGATTTCAAGTCAGTTGCAGGAGAACCAGGGAACGTGTGATTGGTTGTACTCTTTCAAGCTTTCTTGAGCACCTAGCGCATGGTGCTGACTTTGGGGCTGGGCCTCTGCTGCCCCCCAGAGAAGATGCCCAATACTAGTCCAGTGGACCTGGGCAGGCACTGGGCTGCTTTCCCTCCTCGAGCCTTGCAGTGAAATGGTCTGAAGCCTCATTCCTTGTCTGTCACGTACAGAGTGGTTCTGTCCAAGCAGCAATTCACTGTATTTCGGCGTGAATTACTAATCAAATATACCGAGGCCACAGCCCGAGACCTGCATTGCTGATGTGGAATCTGAAACACATCTGCTTTCTAATGTCCTAGGCTGAGCTGTCTACACAGCCCATTCGGTGTTTACAAAGATGGCCAAAGTCTCCTTTGAGACTCTGGGCAACACATGACAGTGGCATGTGACAAAGCCTGCTTGTCATAATTGACAGCATGCATGGAGCTGTACAATGGATCCAACTCTCTTAATTAATATTAATCAGGAGCTCAGACAGAAGGCTGGCAGTCCGGGAGGTGCCAGCCACTCCACGCCTTGCTTTCTGTCCCCATCTGCCACCCATGTGGATAGAAGGCAACTGGCCACCTCAGGACAACAGGTGTCCCTGGTGTCTCTGCACCCTGAGCACTGGCTGCTCGCATCTGTGTGAGGGGTATGAGAGGGCACGGGCTAATGAGTGCCCTTCACCTACAGAGCCCACAGCAGCAGCAAATTTTTTCCCTTGTAATCTAATAAATCCAAGATTTAAACTGAATAGACTTGTGTGATTCTAAAGATTAAGAAAAGTCTGAGGGACGACCAAATGGCTCCGCAGACTAAAGCACCTGCAAGCAGGCACCGGGTTCGGGGATTCAATCCCCAGGCCTGCCGTGCTGGCCCCGCCCCTGAGGCGCGCTGAGACTGCAGCTGAGACTGGGTGTGGTGGCCCACGCCTGTAATCCCAGCTCTTGGGAGGCTGTCAACAGGCGGATCACTATGAATCCTATCTAGTAGTGAGACCTTGAACACCCTGTAGACTCTTCCCTAAAACACAGAAAAGAAAAAGAAAGAAAAGAAAAAGAAAATAAAAGAGAAAGAAAAGTCTAAAGTGCTTTTCTCACAGAATCAAGGTAATCAGGAAGTATATAGAACTTATTGGTTCAGAGAGCGTAATTCGGGTTCAGACAACTTACTGAACTTTAAACCCAAAACTTTTCCGTCTTCTCAAGTTTAGCAGTAGCGGCGAGTCGTGACTTGAGTCACCCCCAGGTTTAGGTCCTCTCCTGTCTTTCTCTTGCAGCTCCATAGGTGACCCTGCCACATGGTGGGCCTCACAGCGTCCACAGCCCCCAGGCTGCAGACGTCCCCCCCCCTCCTCTCCCACTCATCTGCCCTCCCCCTCCTCTGCTCCTCCGCAAAGCGCCTCCCTGGTTGAGCAGCAGGCGTCTTCACCGGCAGCATCATGTCCAAGCCCTCTTCCTCCCTGCTTCTCGGCCTGTTTGCTGCCTGCACCTGCTGAGGGAGACCTGCAACCCCTGCGTCCTCCAGTCCAGAGCCCTGAGTGGATCGCGTCCCTGCAGGGGCCACAGTGAAGTTGTCCACAGTCCCAACTCAGCCCTGTGGGGTTTTCAGGTCCTCTGCCTGTGTCGCCTCGGGCCCCTTTGGCCCTTGAGGTCCTCTTTAAGATTCTGCCATGCTGGCCGTGACAAGCCTCGTGGTCACTGCCTTTCCGAGGTGCGTTTCTGTCTCCTCCAGCTCATCAAGTTGCGCAGGATGTTTGCTTGCAGAATTCACTGCCGTTTTCCTGGTTTTTCTAATAGGAGAGGAGAGGGTAGAGGATGCGAGATGGGCACGGAAGGCGGGGGAGGGGAGGCGGGAGGGGAGGGCACGAGAGGAGAGCACTAAATGCCCAGGGGTGGCAGCTCCATGGAAGGAGCACCCCTGCACCATGGAGCAGGACGTGCCAGGGACCAGGAGGAGCTGCTGGAGCCCAACTCTGCTTCCACTCCGCGCCTCGTCCTTGGCGTCTGTGGGCTACGTGGCGCTTCAGCCCTGACCCGGGAAGGCACCGCAATTAACGTTTCCCTGAGCCTGCAGTCAGCCAGACTCTGCCCACACTCTGGCCGCCAGCATGGGCAGATTCACACTTAGCACGTCCTGCCCTGTGAATCTCCCAGTGTTCTCTGGAAAGTTTCGTAACTGAAACCCATCTTCTGGGGACCTGAAATGGTTTGGGGAGCATCACATTATTTCCTGTCCATGATCTCTCAGGAATCCTTTACTGGGACTAGCAAATAAAAAATGCCACGTGCAAATTTTCATTCACCAGCTCAAGGAATTTATGTCACTTGTGGCCAGTGCAGTTCCTCAGAATGCAGTAGTGTGCGTGGGGGCGGGGTGCCTGAGCTAAGCGCTTGAGACAGAGAAAACATGAAAAGCGTAAACACAAGACGTAATCCAGCTTCTGTAAGTATTTTGCAAGAAATGATGGAGAGAATTATGACAATCATGGAATCAGTTTGATGACTAACTTAAATACCCACATAAGTACAACCGCTTGTGAAGATATTGCTCAAACAAAAAAATGGCAAAATTAGGTAATGCATTTCATGGGGCGAGGTTGGAAGAGGACAACCAGAAGGAGTGGCATCTTAATTTGGGGTGCAAACATGACCTCAGTATGACTGTGGCTGTTTGTGGCTGAACAACTCTGTAAATGTGCTGAAGTCGACTGAATCTTACATGCAAAGTTTTAACTTGTGTGGCATGTGGTTTATGAAGTTGTTTTGTTTTAAAAAAACAAAAACAAAACAAAAAAACCTAAAGGGCCATCCAGATAGATCAGCGGACTAAAGCGCCTGCTTAGGCAGAGAGCAGCGGCTGGGCTTCGATTCCCTGGTTGCAGAGCCGTCCCTGCCCTGGGGACTCGCTGAGAAGGCGATTGAGACTGGGCGTGGTGGCGCGCGCCTGTAATCTCAGTGCTTGGGACGCTGAACACAGGCGGATCACTGCGAGTTCGGGCTCTGTAGTGAGACTCTATAGCCCCTATGCTAAATACATTAAAAAATAAAATTTAAATTTAAAAAACCACTAATTTGAAATTAGGATGAAATATCTGTTATCTCTTACAAAATGGCTCAAAACTCACCATAAATTTGCAAACTATCAAAGGACATACTGAAAATGATAAATAAGATTTGCTCCCTGTCAGTTCTTCTAACTTTATATTATCTTATAAAAGAATATTCTTATACACAGAAGAAAATGGATTCATACAACCTGTATGAATAATGCGTTTTCAACATCCTATAGTGAAGACACTCAGGACATGATGGGACGTTTGGTCTTGCCGGAGAAATGCTCCCAGCTGCAATGGCTGTTCGTGGGAAAGCCCCTGCTCGCCCGCAAGGCCTCTGGAGCAGGCGCGTAGGCCCCGCAGCTGTGGACGCGCACGGCTCGTCTAAGCATACGGCACTTGCGTGCAGGTAGGTCTTTTCACGCTGTGTGCTTTGCGCAGAGAAGCGGCTTTCTGTAGAGGACGCGGGAGGAGCTCTCGAAGGCCAGCGGTGCGGCCGGCCTGCGCGAGTCTGTGGGGCCGGCATTGCAGGCTTGTTCAGGCTGTCAGTGGCTTCTCTTGTGTACTCAATTTAAGAGAAACGCGGACTCCCAGGAAATTTACTAACTGGTTTTGTCTCTTGAAAATGCGCAACCCCCCTTAGCACAATGCTTCTCTTCGTACAATAAAAGCACTTCTAAATTTTAATCATTTTCATTTTTTAATCATTTTTAAATTAATTTATATTTCTTTTCTTTTCTAATTTTGAGACAGAGCCTCCTTGTTTAGTTCACGCTGTCCTTGAACTCACTGTGCAGCCCACGCTGGCCTCAAACGCAGGGTGATGCTCCTGCCTCAATTTCCCCATTACAGGAATTAATGGTTTATGCTGCCAGGCCTGGTTCGTCTCCTTTTATTTATTTATTTTTCTTTACCTTTTTATGTATTTGGTACAAGGTCTCATTACATAGCTCAGACTCGTAGTGATTCTCCAGTTTTCAGCCTCCCCAGCACTGGGATTACAGCCTTGCTCCACCACGTCCAGATTCCGTGGCCAGCTCAGCGCGCCAGGGGTGGGGCTGCAGCGGCATGTGGTGCTGGGGACCAAGCCCTGGTCCCTAACCTTGGCTCATCTCCTTTTAAAATACATATTGTTTTACCAAAGTTTCAAAGTGTTCTGAGTGAACTAAAAGTAAAAACAAATAAAACACTGCTTAAAAAAAAAAAAAAGAAAAGAAAAAAAAATGGAGGGAAAGAAAGAACTGACTGGGCTACATGCCGCAGGCTGGAAGGACAAGCCGCTCTAGAACAGCGTATCTGTACGCGATTTTATGGTGCAAGGGAACAATGTGTTTATGAGTAGCAGAATGTTCTTGCTGCCTGCAGGATACACAACAAGTTTTAAAAGGAAATCCAAACCAGGAATATTAGCGCCATCTTAAAGACAGTGTTAAGATTATGACCTAATAGAGTTTTGTTTTTTTTTATTGGCAATAAAAGAACCCTTACATTGAGGCTTTTAAAAAGTCTTAACCTCTTTTGAATTACTTCTTTTCTTCTTATTGAAAGAAAATTAAAAATAAAATCAATAAAGGAATTTTAAAGTGTTTAGTGAGTGGAGGGCAATAAAAATTTAACACATATGTACCAAAATATTTTTAATAATTATTCTTCCAGTATTCTCAAGACATTTCAGAAATATATATTCACACACACACGTGCACATACTTTGCTAACCATGCAAATACTAATTTTTGTGAACTTTTCTCCCTATTTTGAATTGATGCTTGAATATACTTTAGAAGTTAAATTGAAACACTAAAGCTACTGCAGTGCCTCAGCTCACAATTTCTGTGGAGGGTGACCACAGCTGTGCTCTGCCCCCGGCGTGGAGGCTACAAGCAGAGGCACAGCTGTGCACGTTCCTGCCCGCCTGCTGGGTCGTTCTCGGCAGAAGCGCTCCTGAGCTAAGTCACTGCCCTGTTACCACATTGCTAACTTTATTTTTCTTAGCGCAAATTTAATTATGATTCTTAAAACCACAAATAGAAAACAAAGATAAAAATTTATAAGTGCAAAATACATTAGCTATTCACATGAACTCATTCTGCAAGCAGGAAGGGAGAGGGCCAGGATTCCAGATTCTCTTACCTCTAACTCAGGTGCTAAGTTGGACCCGCATGCACGTGTGAGCTACTGCTCCTAGGAAAGGTCCCAAGCACCTTGCCCTGGGTGCCGGCGGACCTCACATTCTGTGCTGATGTGGCCCTACCCTGAACAAAAAGAGTAAAATGCAAGTAGCACTTGGGTTGCTAAAATCTACATTAAGCAGACACATTTCATAGCCTCGGAGTCTGAGGTTTGTGGAATTAAGATTTTACACTTGCATCAAGAATTTGTAGCAGAAGTTATATAAATTGTGAGGCATTAATTACCAAAGCGTTGGGGCTGGCCAAATAGCTCAGCAGATTAAAGCATCTACAAGCAGGCACAGGGGCTGGGAGCTCAATCCCCAGGCTTGCCATGCTGGCCCCGCCCCCAGGGGCACACTGAGAAGGCAGTTGAGACTGGGCGTGGTGGTGCACACCTGTAATCCGAGCTCTTGGGAGGCTGTAAATAGGCAGATCACTACAAGTCCGATCTAGTAGTGAGAACCTGAACATCGTGTAGACCCTTCCCTAAAATACAGAAAAAAACATTACCAAAGCATGGCAAGACAGGCCAGTTTTATCAATAACATTTTAATTTTGTAAGTCTCATTCTCGGTGCAGTTTGTCTGCCTGTGAAAATTGTATAAAACAAAAACCCGTGCGAATTTTAGTTGGGCTTATAGGAAAGTTGACATTGCATTAGGGGCACAGATGGTAATGATGAAAGGAGGTAGGGACGGGTAAGATCCATATACTTTTAAGATTAACTTAGCCCTGTTATTTTCCTAATTTGTATAATTTTTAAGTAGCATACATTTAGATTACTGTATTTTTAACAGATCACCAAATTATACAGCACATGTTGATAGGGAATATTCGTTCACAAAGATTTATCTAAGAAGATGGTTTTCACTCATTTCCTGAACTAATCAACAGTCTAAGAAACTGTTAGGTTCTTGAAAGAGAAAATAAGCACAGGGCATCCTTTTCATTATACTTATTGATGAGTGTTAATACAGCCATTGGTAGCTCAAAGCAGATGTTTTCTCATGTTTATTGATTATTTGGCAGTGTTTTACTTTCTTTGCTATGCAACTTTATTTTCTGGGATTTACGTTTATATTGGCTCCTATGTCCCTGAAGAATCAGTTGGTAAAGCAAAGCAGAGCAGAGATCCCTACCCCAGCCAGGACAGGACTTCTTGATAGGACGGCTCTAAGGTCCTTAAAGCTTGACCTTGTCGCCACTTTACATTGGAGCTATATAATGTGTGAAGTGCTACTATCTGGAGGAGCTTTGAGGACCCACCAAATATGGCCAAACTTGGGCATTCGACGGCCTTCCAAGATGTGGCTGCTTTCCCCCATCTTCAAACAGAAACTTGGGCACAACCTGGAAACGCTGAGGAGAGCCAGTGTGGTAACTTGGGATTGGCTAGTGAGGGTGGTGTTTGAAATGTATTAGACCAGACTAACACACACACACCTGCATGTATACCATACAGCTCCACATGGCTTTGGCTTCCTTATTTACAGGCAATTAGAAAATTGGACCCTAATGGGAAAGAGGAGAAAGATAATTCCGGAAGTTTTGCAGATTCCATCTCTAAATTACATGAGCCGTGTGATGAATGAATTCTTTGTTCTGAATTACTTTCTTGGAATAAGCATAGAACTTGCCTTGGTAATAGCTGCTCCAGTGCTACCTGGTAGACAGGCACTCTTGCAGTTCTCCATCTGTTTGGTTGTTGTTAGGTCTGTTTTTAACTAGCCTGGTTGCTTAAAGTTAATGATCCTTGAGAGAGAGAGAGAGAGGGAGTCTATGGAAGCTACGCTTTTGGCTTCTGAGAAACTCCACTCCCGTTGCCTTTGTAGATCCTGGTGGAAGGATCCAAAATAATCATTTGCAAGAGAAATTACAGATTTGAAAAAAAAAAAGTCAGCACAAGTCCAAGGAAAGCTTTCCAGTCCTGTAGTTATGGATTTCAGTAGAGAAGCATCAAGAATGTGAGGCCTGCTGCCACATGGCTGAAGAGCAAATCAGGTCCTGAGAAAAGCTGAGAGACTACTGGGCTATATTGGATTACTTTGCTGTTTCATGCACCTACAATATTTAAATGGCAATGGATTACCCTTCTCTGACAAAACTAAAAGGGGGGGGGAATATAAATGATGGACCATTTTGTATCTGTACATACAAAATAGTTAGGATAGATACACATCTACTTTCTCTTAATTCAATAAGAATAAAGATTTGTACTAATAGTGTTTGGACAGGAGATTATATCTGCATCTTGTGCTATGAACAACTACGACAAAGACAAAAATATGCAATGTGTTAATTATTGTAACTGTCCTACTAATTGATTTTGAAGCTGTCTCATTGCTATTTGTTTCTCAATAAAATTAATTTTGGTGGGGAGAGAAGAAGATCCAGCTGCCTGTCTGTCTTGAGCAAGAATTCTGTCCTGTGCAGATCCAATCTGTGTGTTGTGCTGGGTCTTCTACATCTCTTTTCAAACTTGCCATCTTCAACCAGTGGAGTGAATCCAGTGGCCTAAGGCAGAAATTGTAGATCTTTAGATACACAAAGCCTTAGCCTCTTTTCTCTCCTTGCTGAGACGAATGACAGATCCGACCCTGAAGTTAAAGGGGAAAGGTTTACTTAGCTCCCAGTTTGTGGAGGTCTCAGTGTACAACTGGCTGATTCCAAGGCAAGGTGGCGTGTGGCAGAGGGACAACTGCTCATGGTGGAAGAAGACAGCAAAATGCAGTAAGGGAGAGCAAGACAGACTTCTTTCTGTTCCTTATACCCAATCTAGTCTAAAAGGATTAGGGCAGGGCCAATCCTACCAGTGGGCTGCTGCAGCAGTCACCACCCTTAATCCCAGCAACCTTAACCCCAGCTGTGCACTAGAAATCAGTCACACACACTGGATTCTGCTACCTGCAGCAAACCCTGTGACTGAATGGGGCACTGAGGGGACAGCAAGGCACAAACCATGACTTGTGATTGTAAAGCTCCTTCAGAAAATTTTGCAGCCTAAAGGGCCAGCTAAATGGCTCAGCAGATTAAAGCACCTGCAAGCAGGTATAGCGGCCAGGGTCCGATCCCTGGGCCCGTGGAGCTGGCCCCACCCCCCTGGTTGCGACAAGACTGCAACTGAGACTGAGTGTGGTGGCACGCACCTGTAATCC
>NDGN011503653.1:0-10560 GCA_002564285.1 Tympanoctomys barrerae
ATATTGTCAGAAAGTTCACCTTAACCTAAACAATCTCCAAATTAAACAAAATCCTTATCAAAAAAAAAAGAATTTCTCTTCATGTTCAGTGTGTCTCAAGTTACCACTTCCAAAATTAAACATTATTTTTAAAATCAGAAAAAAATATTGTGACCTCAAAAGAGAGGAAGAGGGGAATAAGTGAACAGAAATAACACTAAATTTGCCTTTTAAAAAAATCTTTCCCAATGACTTGCAGGGAAGTCAAGATAAAAAACAAATCATTCTTTTTTTAATTTTAAAAAATATTTATTTATTTATTTGGTAGAGGGTCTCACTACACAGCCTGGACTGGTAGTGATCCTCCTGTCTCAGCCTGCCCAGTGCTGGGTCCCTGTGCTTGCCAAACAGATGCTTAGACCACAGAGCTATCTCCCCAGCCCAAATCACTAGTTTTCTAAAGGATGCTTTTATTTAGTATTGAAAGAAAAACCTAAAACAAATGAATTTTACTGGTGATTTTGACTTCAGTAAGTCACAGTTAGGCTTAGTAAAATCAAATAGCATATGTGGAATCTTAAAATACCTGTCTTTCTGTGTTTTCTGATAAATAAAATTTTTATGAGGTTTTTTTTTTAACTGTAAAGACAGTGGAACAAAACTATGTCTGTTGTTAATATCTGTTCCTTTTCTCCTAAGTAAAATACAAACTATTCCCTACGTATTGCTGTGTCTTCTTTGCTATGAGCCAACAGATCTCACCACATTATTTTATTGTGTCAAATAAAATAAATTAAGCACCTCACCAATGGCAGACACCCAGCACATTGTTGTTTTGTTTTTTAATATGGGAAATCATGTATAATCTATGAGATCAGGACAAGTTTAGAAGGATGAAAGGGTATTCCTAATCATTAATAAAAATCTTTTACAATGATTCCATATTCACAATTCACATGAGCTCCCAGGAAAGCTTCAACAACATGTGATTTCAAGTCTTTCTCTAGGCTTTGAAGTTTGGATTACAGTGACACTCTCCTACCAGACTTCTGTTCACCAGAAAGGGGAATGAAAAATGCTAGGCACGAAAGCTGCAGGCCCTAGAACAGAAATTGAGGGGTTTAGCGAATAAAAGGGAGTCAATGAGAGCAAATTTGGAGGGAGGGAATTGGAACAACTGTTCATATCCATCTCTTGCTTGTTAAAATGTCCAGGAGGTACGATGAAAATCAGCGCTTGAGAATTCCCTAGCATTTCAGGCAAGTAAAAATAAAATAAATAAACATCAAAACAAAAAACATGTGGCAGAAGAGAGTGTTTCCCTTGTCCACTAGAATGACAGAAAATAAACTGTGGCTTTTGAGTACAAAATGGAGGAGGAATATAGTAATCAGGAAGAGAGAAAGGATGGACCGAGGGCTAGTTTTCAGCTATCTTCACCGAGGGAGGGCAGTTAATGCCTAGATAACTCCCCCTTCTGGAATACTTACACTTCTAGTAGCAGAGGATATTTCTTGGATTTATCAAAATGGGGAGGCAAAATCATCTGATACCAAAATTCTAAACAAACAGAAAATTTGATTAGAAAGTTAAAAACAATTACTCAAGATTTCCTTCTTTTTCTTTATCTTTGATGTCCTGTCTAGAGTCTAGCAATCTGTTAAATTAGAATAAAAAAAAAAAAAAAAACTGCATGGATTCAGCATGATTTAAAGATAAAAAGAAAACAAAACAAAAACACTGTCAGGTTAAAATACCAGTTCGTGTTACAACAACGAAGTTGTTTCTAATATATGTATTAAGTACATTGGTGCCTTGTAAAATAAAAGTACAGCTTAGAGTTTCTAATGTTTTGTTTCTATAATCTGTTCTCTGGCATCTGAGCTAGTTATCTGGTTTGTTTATGGCTTATGTTCTAAGTTTTCCTCCAAAATGTTTTCCTCTTCATGAATTTCCTTGAAACTGTTTAGAATTTGTAGTTGGCCCCAATTCTATTTTAAAATTGATTTAATAACATTTTTATAATTCCTATTGCCATCGCAGACCGCAAAGTTGAGTTCTCGTCTTCAGCTGTGTTTCACAGAATGAAATCGGGCTTCCGAGGAGCACACTGCTGAGGACTTTCTGTGTGATTTTTCTGTGGTTCTGTTTAATTCTCTGTGCTTAAGGAACATTAGTTTTATAAAATTTGTCCCTAAATAATGAGACCACTCCCTTAAGTCTCACATGAAAGATAGGTTAGACTAATAAATCTAAAACATAAAATTAAAAAGCTCATATTTTAATAATACTTCTAGCTTTGTTAGATTTTATCTGTAGGCAAAAACATCTTTATCACTAGAACTTTTTTGACATTTAATTTCCTTTTTGTTGTTTGGTTGATGTTATATTTATTTTGGTCAGGAGGAAAAGAAAGATTTATTAGTAAGGTATTTATATAGACTTATCTTCAGTTCATATTCTGCTGATTGTTTTAATGCCTTCTGATAAAATGTGTTTGTAGGAACAAAAATTCCAAGTCTTTATTGCAATCTTCTTAAAATATCAAACTACCAGTTGATCATGACATTCTAAATAAATATTCCAAAGTCACTTCTTGATCCCTGGGCTAATTCCCAAGGCACCAATGACAAGGTACTTTAAGTTTTGCCCTTTTACGGAGGCTGCTGATCACCAAGCCCCACCATCCCTGCTCCCTTCCCACACACCCTCCATCTCAGTCCAGTGCTCACTTCCTGTAACTGCAAAGGCTGTAACCTTCACCCCGTGAAGCCACTACCGCTCTCCTACCAGCTGCATCCTACAATTGCTGTCAAGTTTTCCTGCCAATCACTTGTCTTCTCTGACCTTAAGAACTTCAGGGCTCCCCACTGCTCATACTCCAAGATATAATGTCTAGGATCTCAGTATTCAGTGTCTTCTCTACGAGGCTGTCAATGTTGGTGCTGAAAAAACTCTTCACTGATGCGTGGCTCAGGGCCAAGGACTCTGGCATGACCTCGGAGCTTAACGCCAGATCCTGGACCCACCCTGACCTGCTGGGTCACCATGTGGCTGTTAACAAGGTCCCAGGTGGCTCCAGGGACATGCAGTTTACATACACTGTTCCAAACTGTTGTTTGGAAATGCCTACACTTTCCACAGCCCACGCTGACATTTAAAATGAGGTGTGTTGAATATTAAATTTTAAAACAATTAAACTAAATCAATCTGGATGGATTTGGGGTGTGTGTTTGTGTGTGTGTGTGTGTGTGTGTGTGTGTGTGTTTGTCTGTCTGTCTATCTGTCTAAAGAAACCTGTTGTTCTGAGTGGACCATAAACATAATCCATGATGAGACTTTGAGGCCCAATCCTGTGCTCACTGTGAGACAAGAGGAACATCCGGAAAACTTAAAGATTTCATCCGGGAACGGAAATTGCATTCTTTGCCACCAACGCTAATCATCTCAGATAATTTCACCTATTTTCTTAGAGGTGAAATAAATTAGGATATCATTAAGTTAAATATATAGTTAATACTTACTAATAGAATAGAGTAACTGAGGCGAGGACACCAACAGTAGCACATTTTCTTCAAATACTTTTCTTCTTAACAAAATACATTGCATATAAAATGGTATTAAATTTTAAGAGAAAATAATGGTACAGTAATAATCTTTGTGATAGAACATTTCATGAAAAAATTAAATTAGATTTATATAGTATACAATGTATATTTTCTGATCAGATTATCATATTTGTTATATTTTATCGGCACTTCCATGAGCTTTGACTTACTCATTCCATTCAAAATAATGAAATCCAGTTTTTTAGAAGGCATTTGGACATCCTGCAGCATTTTCTCCAAAGCTGTGTTGTCTTCCAGAACTCTCAGTTCTAAACAGGTACACAGAATAGCAATAATTCATTACAATGCAAAGAATCATTCCATCTAGTAGTGCACTGAGTGGCCTGTTCACACTTCAGCTTATTCACCTGTGTTCAACTCATGGTCATGTCACTCTAAATCCAGGAGAAATCACACAAAGCTAAATGCATATTGCTCCTATTCACACTCATTTTCCTAAATGAAAAATGAAGAATGAAATATGAGAAAATACCTTTATCATTCCTGCTGCTGTGCAGAGTATAGAGGGGCAGACCAGGGCCTGTGAACATAATCATTGAAAAATACGTTTTAGATTTGTTTGGCATGCATGACTTTTAAAAAATGTCATTGATTACCATTTAACTTCAATAAAAACCACAATAAATATCATAGTGGATAGGAAGCTTAATAAGTGTTAGTTTTCCTTTTTTTCCCTATGATAACTGCAGTTGAGATTAAGAAGCATGACTGGAACAGAATTCCGTAAAATGACGGGAAATGAAACTCTGCCCTGCAGAGCATCTCGGGCATGGTACCATCTCTGCACCCAATTTCCAGGTCACTGAGCTGAATTAAGAACGGCCAGCCCCATCCTCTGCTTGCTCCCGGACCTCCCCACCCAGGGCTGAGCTCTGAAGCCGGCCTCACCTGGCAGAGGGGCAGACCCGCCACGAGGCCCCCGCCAAGCAGCCTGGAGCGAGGCAGCACATCTGCAGAGCCTGACTTGGAGAAGTGATTCTTTTCTGGCTTGCGAAAGTGTTTTTCTCACAAGCCCATATCTTCACTATTTATCCCAACTGTGGTAGCTGCAGTGTGGAAGGTAATGTATAGGAAAGCTATTTTGTGAGTTATTTGATTTTGATTCATTTGGGTGATAGTATTAATTTTCATACTTAATGGAAAGCACAGTGAAAGAGGCTTCCCAACCTGGGCTAGAATCCTGGCAGACTTGCTGTGTGACTTATGACAAAATAGACTTTAATTTCCTCACATACAAAATGAGGATCATCGTGTCTGCTTTATGGAGTTTTCTTGGAGATTTCACAAGATTATGATATAAAGCTTTTAGCATAGTGCCTAGTATAAAGGACAAACCCAAGTAAGACTAACAAAAACAGTCATGGCAAAGGACTACAGATAAATAAATAATGATAAAGAAAATACATTACTGGGGAAAGAGGTAACTGGTTCAGCATCCTTTTTCATGCCATGGGCAATTTCTCTCAGAATTCTCCAGTTCTTTTTTATTTTGAGAATTACCCAGCAGTGTTCAGAGGGGAGGACGCTGGAGGCAAGATCTGTGTTGGAACCCTACTGTACATAATAATGCCCGGTATATGACCTGCCGCAGCCACCGTGCTTCTCCTTGCCCAGGTTTCTTAATCCATAAAAATCAGTTGCAGTAACAAAAGAAGATAAAGCAGTGGGCATGCTGGGCCACTGGCATTTCTCACATTTTCTCATGTCAAGGGGTAAGTGTATGACATAACCCACAACACATGGGTTTATAAGAAAGAAGTGTTTGAAGGGGAAGAAAATGGGATTTAAACTCAACACTTAAATGTCAGTGGAAGAAAGGGCCTGAGACAATTAGAGGACCTCTTATGTTTGAAAGAGAGCCCAGGAGAGAACAAAGAAAGATCTCTAGACTGGATACTGGGGTGTAACTGCAGGCACAAGGCAATGGGCCCAGGATAGGGTGAGAAGGCTCTAGAGAGGAGGGCAGGGCATTCTCTAGCCAAGAGAACCGGGAAGCAGCTGCCCAGCCCAAGTGCATCAGAGCTGCCCCAGCCCTCCCCCTCAACACAAACTTACCTGAACATCGCAGCTGATAATACTTCGCCTGTTTACTAAATGACACAGAATAGTACTGGCACCTTTCTGGATTCAGCTCACAGCTAAGACACTCAACTTTGGAGAAGTCGTTAAGTTGGATTCTATAAAACCAGTGGAAGAAATCAAGCACTTGATCAAAGGATAAATGAAAGAAACAGAATAATGCCATGCTGTTCTAGTTTTTCAAGTATCACAATGCCAAAGCAATCCTTAAAAATTCTTTTTAAACATGTGAAATAAATACATGGATGAATAACCTCAAACCTCTCATCATTTGGAAATGTCACAAAACAGCTAATAAAATCATTCTTTATGTGACATGCATATTGATTTATGAAAGAATAACAGGAGTGGTAGAAATACCAAATTAATATTAGGATAAGATTTAAAAAGTTCAGTCCTGGGCTGGGAAGGTAGCTCAGTGGTCTAGGTGCCTGCCAGGCAAGCTCAAGGACCTGGGTTTGATCCCTGGTCTACATGCCATGCCTGGCAGTGAAACTGGGTGTAGTGGCCCATGCCTGTAATCCCAGAGTTGGGGAGGCTGAGACAGAAGAATCATTATGAGTTCGAATTGTGTAACAAGACCATGCACCAAATAATTAATTAATTAATTTAAAAAATTGTAAAAGTTCAAGTCCTAAAATTGTTTATCATTTAAAAAGACAGAAGTCAACAACTTGACAAAATTCTTACTTGTACAGATTTCTTCCTCCTGGCATTCCTTTATGTTCATTACTAATGTAGTATCTGGGGAAAAGACAAAGAAACATCTATTGGTCAGAAAAATGTTAGACGGGCAGAACTCAAACAGTAAAACTAGCCCTTGCCCATGCGCATCAGGGCTCTCCATGGTCCACCACTGGGGCTTCCAGGCCCCCCACATCACCCACAAGCCATTTCTCTCCATCACCTGTACCCAGGATGCTCTTTTTATTAACATGAATCACGGACTTATTTTTTAAAGAAGTAACTATAAACTGAAAAGAAACCTTTTGTAAGAAAATATGACTGGACAAGGAGCCTGAAATTGACACTCCATTTATCAATTCTATTTTCCATATTATCTGATTTCTGCCACCAGCTTCTGGATGGCAAGCTTGTCATCTTCCTTATTGTGGCCGAGTTGCTGCTGACAAGGGTCTACAAATACAACTTGGGGCAGCAGTAAAATCCCTGCACAAGGTAACCAATACAGAACCGCGACTGTGTCTGAAATTCTAATGAAGGGTAGTGGACAGCTTCAGGAAACCTTTCCACTTTCCAAGAGAAAGGCCCAGACGTGAGCAGATAAAATTGCCTTTCCAAGTCTTCCTGACGGTGAGGGCCGCGGAAAGCTGACCGAAGGCCCCACCACTGGGGCTGCCTTCCCGGAGGCTCCAGGAAAAGACGCTGCAGCTCGGGGAATGCAAAGCAGGTAAGAGCAAGAGGTAGAGCTGCGTGGTGGCACGGTATCAAATCTGCTGAGCATATGTGAAAATCATTAAGGCTTCCGTATGTTAAAAAGAAAAAAAGTATTGAACACATTCCAAATAGACTTCTCTTATTTGTCGGAGATTTTTTTCCCTACTTCTGTGCAAGGAGGGCGCGATTGTGAGTGGGTTTATTTCCTACTGATTATTGGGGTACTCACAGATGATCGCTGGTAAGAGCTTCTATCCCGATGACTTCCCAGGATCCGTTAGTAATAAATGTGCAATCCTGATGGGTTTTTAAATTAAAAAAGTTATTAGGCTTTCTTTTAACATTAAGTGGAGGACTGAATCATTTCCATCAGGAACTAAAATAACCTTGACAGTTCTTGTTGGACGTCCATCTCACACCCCAGCCCATTTCATATATCATTAAAGAATTTGAATTAATCTACTTTTACACACTGATAGACTTAACTAACTTCCTACTTCAAATTAGTTTCAAAAACAGGAGGCCAACATAAAACAAATGAAGAATACTCACTCTATTATCTATTTGGAAACGACAAATGTGTTTGTAACCTTCTTTATTGCTGATGATCTTGTAGAAACTATTACCATCGGAGGTGAAATGAGGTTCTGCAGGCCTAAACTAGAAAATAAGAAAGAACAAAGAAACATTAAAGCACCAATCTCATCCGGCTCATCTCAGTACCAACTGTAATTTTAGAAAAATTTCCCCAGTATCTATGCTCAAAACCAGAGGCTTTCCTTGCCAAATGAAACTGGAAGGTCTTGAAAAACATTTCTCTTTCAATAGAATGTGGACAGAGAGAGAGAGAGAGAGAGAGAGAGAGAGAGAGAGAGAGAGAACAAATTCATGGGAAGTTTTTGGTGAGGAGTACATAAGAGTAGACACAAAATCATTTGGACAGGCCACTTGATAAACAGACATGGTTACCATTATTTGGGGACATTCTCTCTCCATGGAGAATAACTATGCCTTCTGACTATAAGTGCATGAAACTTAGAATTGACCTTGTTTCAAGAAACACATTTCCTTGGTGTCACAAATGTGCTTCTTAAAATGTACTTGATTATTTTAGGATAGAGGTGGTTTGTAGTTTGGAGGAGTTTTGTTCCTGTTATATTTGTTTTTGAAAGTCAGGCTTAGTTGTTAACCATTTCTGGACTGATACCATAAGGAATATCAATGCATATTTTGTATGGGAGTATTCCTATAGTCATTTTTGTTATAAGTTTTTTAAATTTTTGTTAAAAATAATCAACAATTTACCAAAGAGATTACATAATAACATAGAACAGAATTTTCAGTGTTTCACAGTTCAGTGAAAGATACGACAGAATATAATGCAGTTTAAGTAGAAGAGCATCTATCCCAGCCTGAAAGGAATATGTCGTTCTACGATTTCTATTTCCTGACTACATTTGAGAGCAGGTAGGAGACAGTCTTAAAATTGTTGGTTCACTGCGCTCTCGATGTTTCCTCTCATCAGCTCCCATTTTGGGAAGGAAGAAAAATACTTCCCTTTTCTATTTAGTGATTCAAAGTGAATTCATTTATGGAGCAAGCTGAGGCGTGCAGTACACTTGGTGTTCTCATTACAGAGCTCTGAAGCACATTCCCCTCTCTAGACCTGTGTTCACAGCCTTATCTTTTTAATACATTTCCCTGTTTCCCCTGGATGGAGTTGTGCCTAGTAGAAATGTGTGAAAAGTGGCATCTGTCTGGTTAAATACAGAGAGGAAAAAACATATTTTTTTCGAAGAGTCGTGAGGAAGTGTAGCATGTCTCTTGCCATGGAGGAAACCACTTTTCATGTTGGCAAACCTCTCCCCTCTGCCCAATCAATGCCTGAAGAAAAGGACATGAGCACGCGCTGGAGCCCTGTGCCCAGCTCAAAGGGGTTGCCCTGCTGGATCGAGGCCTCATTCTCTGTGAACCCAGGCATGTGAAATCTTTATATATTTTGTGTCACTGTGTTTCCCTCTTTAGGAGGATTAATAGAAATGGTTTTAAAATCAGGTGCGATTCATTCCTCAGCTTTTACGAGATGTCATGCGGGCTGGAGTTCCTCCACCTCCTAGGGCTTCTCCCCATGGTCTGGCAGCAGTGCGACTGGTAATTCTTATGTGACACACAAGTAACGCAGCGGAGACTGAGGAGTGGGGAAGCGCCTGAGAGTTTACCTGTTTTCCTGGTGAAATCACTGCAGCTAGGTGGATAACAAGGTGTGAACTCACAGAAGTATGACTTTCTCCAAACCGAGTTGTGCAGTGGGCATTATATCACAGGCACTGAATTTCTTTTCTTTTTTTCTTATGTATTTAGTACAGGGTCTAGAGAGTCTCACTATGTAGATTGGACTCATAGTGATTCTACTGTTTTCAGCCTCCCAAGTGCTGAGATTACAGGGGTGTGCCACCACGGCCAGTCTCAATCGCTGTCTCAGTGCACCCCCAGGGATGGGGGCGGCACAACATGCTGGGGATCGAACCTCAGCCACTGTGTCTGGTATTGAATTTCTGCTGGGTCTCCTTAGGCATTTGTCCAGGTATGGTTGGAAACTGTTTTCTGCTTTTAAAGCACATAACTTCAAATATGAGGTCAACAAACACATTGGACCTCTTGACTGCCTTTTAGCAATGGTTGTTTTTTAACTTAGTGGGAGCTACAATTTGCCCAGAGTATATGTTTTGTTTTGTCTGCTCTACTGCCGATTTTTCACACATCCTGTTACTATTTCCAACTGAAGATGTTACCTATTTTTCACAAAGACATGTCTCTATAGAGAGTACTGCCAATACTTGAGAAATAGGTCAAGGAATATCTCAGGTAATGAGCAAGTAGCTCTGAGTAGTTGCCCCACAGTACGTGAAATCCCCTAACTCGTAGCACTTACCCTGCCAACCCAGCCGGTCGTGCTCATCTCAGTGTGCTCGTGTGCCTGGAAGAGGGGAAAAAAAGTTAAATGACAGCATTTCAGAGAAAGATGGACAAGTCCACTCTTCAGCCACAGCGTGTGGTAACAGGAACAAAAGTAGAATAGGAGCATTTAAGTGAACTTACAATAAAGTTATTGACAACCATATCCATTCATATTTTGAGTTATGCTAGTATTTTTCCTGTAGCTACATTAGCTCATGTACCTCTCTCATGTAGGGTTCTGTCTTGGATTCACCCTATACGTTGTCCTGGAAGTTCTGCTGACATTTAAAATTAAATGCATATGGAATTGAAGAGAATTTCTCTTTCTCCCAGCAGCCTGTTTTAAACTTTTAATCTTCTCCTGTCCACCCAAGCCAGAGGCCTGGAAGTCTTTCCAGATTCTTGCTCCACTCCCAGTCATCTCCCTCACCTTTCTCTCTCTCTCTCTCTCTCTTCTTTCTCTCTCTCTTTCTCTCTCTCTTTCTCTCTCTCTCTTTCTTTCTTTCTTTCTTTCTTT
>NDGN011503656.1:1752-20278 GCA_002564285.1 Tympanoctomys barrerae
GAGAGAGAGAGAGAGAGAGAGAGAGAAAGAGAGAGAGAGAGAGTAGGGCAACAGATTCTGTTTGGCAATTGTTTAATATATGCATACTTATATTTAAGACAAGTGTATAGTTGAGGCTAGCTAAGGCCAAAGTACAGTGCCAATTAATAGAGCTATTCCTCAATGTATGATGGGGTTTCATATCCTGGTAGATCCATCCATCATAAGCTGAACATACCTTGTCAGAAATGCTTGCAATACAGCTAACCCACCTAAGAATCACAGGTTAGCCTATCCTCCTTTAAACACACTTAGAACAATTCCATGAGCCTGGTATTGGGGAAAATCACCTAACACAAAGCCTTTTATGTAAGAAGTGTTAATTGCCTCTTTATTGAATTTATTGAATGCCACTTACCCAAAACATGCCTGCAAGAGGGCATGCTGAATATTGGCTGTTTACCCTCATGATGATGTGACTGACTGGGGCTGTGGCTGGCTGCTGTTACCCAGCACTAGAAGAAAGGATCAGACTGCACATCTCTAGCTCAGGAAAAGGCCAGCCTTTAAGGGGAGGTTACTACTGAAGGTGAATGATGCTTACCTGATCATAAAGCAGAACATCGTAAGTCCAGCCATTGTTACCTCGGAGACATCTGCACGTGCTCTGTACACTCAGTCTCAGAGTTAGGAAAACATTTTTTACTGGCAGTCGCCCACTGTCACCTAAAGTTCATAGTACTTGAAAGGTTTGTTTATTCCAAATCTGATCTTGCCAAAATTGGTTATATATCTGAACCAAGCAACTTCTAAAATTTTCAAAGTATAGATTTTATTATATTAAGGTGCCTGATGCTGTGATAGTGATTAAACATATCCATGCACATATATGCACATGTCTGCAGGTCTCATCATATACTTATGCAGCAGAAGATGCAGGCATAGCTCCCTAAACTACGTGTACACAAGTGGGTATTTGTGTTACTTAAATAGATAATTGACAAATCATGGGAGGTGATTGGAGGGAGGGAGAGAAAGGATGCTCAGAGAGAGGCAAGTGCTAGATTAGTGCCTAGACTCAAATACACCAGGAATGTAGAAAAGAGGAAAAACTACTGATTCTAAGACAGGAGTGTGTGCTCAGAGTTTACTAGGGACAAGAATCGTGATGTTTTTATTATCAGAGCAGGGTATGGAATCACTGAGAAGTTTAAATATTCTATGTGATAGAGTGATACTTAAAAATTCCAGAAGTATGCGGTATGCAGATGATATGCACAGTGGTACAAGGACATGATGACATTCATGAGCAGAAAAGGAAGACTAGATAGGTAGGGCCATTGGGCTGACAGCTTTGCTTTCTTGTTTAGAGAATTTTTGTTAACTCGATAGCTAGTGGGGAGAAAGCACGGGTTCCACAAACAAGAGCTAGGTTTGTTAGAAAGACATATTGGAAGTAGCCACTCAGAATTTGAGATAGTGAGTGAGTTTAAATAAACTATCCAGAATGCTCTTGTTAAGCTTTAGGCCCTGGTTGATGAGGTCATGACGTAATGAGGGAGAGATGGGCCTGAGGAATATTAGGAAAGAGTAGTTAAGCAGACTGGGCAACAACAGTGAGTCACAGGGACAGATGCAACAAGCAGATGGGCTGCACACCTCACCTTCCAAGACTCTGGAAACAAGGATACATCATTATGAGATCCGGGGGCTTGGGAAAGTTCATTTAGTGGAGTGTGGCGAGCAGTGTGGACTCAAGAGTTGACCATTTATGTGAAAGGCCGTGCTATTCATCAGAAGCACTGGCTCACCAGGGGTCCCACCCTTCCACTTGCAAAAAGCTGTGTGGAGAAGGCACACGTTTAAAATAATGGGTACTCGTTTCTGATCATAAAGATGATGTATATTAATGTATAAATTTTGAAAATAAATCAGTATGTACAAGAAAATAAAACATCACCTACAATAACACCTTAATAATAATAAAAATAATAAATAGATTGCTGCTGAAAGGAAATCAAACACTCCAGTATTATTTGTGAAACAGGGATTATCACTAATCCAATGTTTATAGCAGGAAGTTAGTGCTTTCTTGCTTCCATTGTCTGGCATCATAAATATTGGACAGACAAATTGCGAGTTGAATGGTATGTCCACTGACCAATGACAAGCAGTAGTAACTATAGAAATATAAAATGAAATTGAGATAATCCCTACTGCCTAGCAAAGCAGTGGCAAGGAGGAGTGATAGAGGGGGCCAAACGCTACGATGATTCTGCAAAAGCCTACAGCGTGTAGCTTAACCTGAGCGAGGTACTTTAGGGCGGAGATGGTCATGGTGCGAAGGCCTCGCCTGCTTCTCCTGGTGGCTCCCGTGCAGGCTGCCGCAGCTCTGGCACTGTCTGATGCATACTGAAGCACCCGAATATCAGCCCCAAGCCAGCAGCACTTTGCGATGGTGCTGACTTGTCTTTACCTCACAGAGTGCTTGCTGCTGTATCAAGTGGCATTTTTTAAAAACAGATTCAATAGGACTTCAGAGATATGCAACACTTAGCCTTGAAAGGCATAAGATTGTGCAGACATGGACTGGAAAGGTGTTTCTACATGCAGTGTATGAAGATTTCATCATACATCAGACATGCAGGTCGGTGAGTCAATAGGTATCAGCAGTTTATGATGGCTTATATACATGAGAACAGTGTTATGTTTTCAGGCTCTATTTCCATACTTGAGTCCATGGGGGACTTTTTTAAAGGCAATAAACACTTTTATTTTTATCACGTTTAGCACATACTTATGTAGTTCCTAACACAAACGTGGTAGATTTTTAAAATATGCTTGATTAATTGAGTAAGCGAGGACATGCATTCATCTCCGTTGCATATTTATGTAGGTACAGGCATGCCTATGTGTTTGTATGTGAGTATTCAATTCTAGAGTGCAGTAGATTCAGAGAAGAAAGACGTTACTGTGAGGCACTGCTAAGTCTTCAAGTCTTTATTCAACTTGTGCTGGGGCCTGACAGTGAATAGTGATGACATTCCAGGCTGCGAGAACACTGCAGACAGAATGTAGGGGTGGAGTCCGTGCGGTCTGGGTAAAGCGTGATACACACAGTAGACTGAGGAGTGCAAGGCCCGTGTTAAACAGTGAGAGGAGTGGACAAAAGAAGTACAGCCAATTGTTTTGCACTTTTGATGCCCTCGCATGAATTTCAATCTAACAGGGACCAAGGAGCCAGCACCGATTCTTCAGGGGACACTGACATAGGCAAAGCAAAATTTTTGGAAGACAGAAAAAATAGTCAGTATAGGAGTTGGGAAGGAAATTGAAATGAAAGAACAATTATTACTAAATCCTAGTCGTGCGGTATGAAGATTGTAGAGTGACCAAAAAGAGATGCATCTGAGGGGATGCTGGGAAAGAAGAGGTCAGTAGAGTGTTGGTGATTCCCATGGGTTAGGTGGGATTTGTCCCCCAGGTGCATGTGCGGGAGGTTTTGGTCCTCAGCATGGCAACTGCCATGGTAGAATCTTGAAGAAGTGGTGCCTAGCACCAGGGTGATTATGCGGACCTTACGGGTGAGTTCTGCTGAGAGTTGGTTATTAACAGATGCCACTCTGCGGGCCTGGCCCCTTCCCCATGCAGCTCTTCCTCTCCTCCACCATGTAGGGATGCAGCCAGGAGTGACCTCCCTATGAACAGATAAAGCTGCCAAATCTTGGACATACAGCCTTTAAAATTTTGAGGAAAATGTATATTTTGAATTAAATGAAATTTTGAGCAAAACCTTTTCTTTATACATACCAAGCCTTAAGTGTTTTGTTATAGTGACAGTGATGGACTACTACACTGATTTACCAGACACTCCAAGAGAAGGGGAGAAGGCAATAAAACTGGATTCCAAAGTGCCAGATAGAGGTTATCCAAATAGGGTGCTCACCTCCACCACCAAGAACAACAAAAACAATTCACAGTATTTTGTAGTCAGTGGCTGAAGTCAAGCACTGGAACTCAGCAAGAGGACAGAGAACCCCAGGAGACCTGAGGTGGCGCAGAGAGACCTTACGTAGCACAAAGACCAAAGATGGCAGCAGAGCGGAACGAAGGCTGCAGCAGCTGTATGAACAGTTCACATTCCTGATTCAACAGAATTCGACATTTCTTCATGATAAAAACCCCTTAAGAAGCTAAGTAGATAAAGAACATAGCCCCCCACCTTGATTTGATCAGTACACATCGATACAAACATCAAATTGTAATGCAGGGCATAGAGAGTACAGATAGTACATGTCAATTGAAAGGAAGAAACAGTAAAAGCTGTGAACATAAAAAATGGGCAGAATAGTTACCCACTCCATGTACTGTTGGTTGGAATGTAGTTTTAAAAAAATCTTTCTGAAAATCAGTTTTTAAAATTCTATTTCTTTGGACAAAGCACCAGCTTAAGCAAGTGCAGGGACCAGGGTTCCATTCCCAGCACCACATGCTGTGCCGGTCCCTCCCCAGGCACCCTGAGCCAGCCACTGAGACTGGGCATGGCAGCGCAGGCCTGTAATCCCAGCAATGGGGAGGCTGAGACGGGAGAAACACTATGAGTGTGACCTACATAGTGAGACCTGTAGATCCGGTAGACTTTGTAGACCCTGTCCTAAATACAGATAAAAAATAAAATAAAATCAGGGCGACTTTAATGTGTGTCTAACATTAAAATCAATGGCTTTCAAATCTTTTTAGATTTTATGCTCAAGAAGTCTTGAAAAACTTGTGGCTGGTCGCCTTCACTTTGTAGGACAAAGCCCATTAGAAACTTACCTGACACCTATGATCTTATTGTGTTTTTTTTCTTTTTAATGTGTTTAGAACAGTGTCTATAGGGTCTCACTGCACAGAGCGGACTCATAATGATTCTCCTGTTTTCAGCCTCCTAAGTGCTGGGATTACAGGTGTGCACCACCATGCCCAGTCTCAATTACGAATCTCAGTGTGCCCCAGGGGTGGGGCCAACACAGCATGCTGGAAATCAAACCCCGTCCCTGCACCTGCCTAAGCAAGTGCTTTAGTCTGCTAAGCCATCTGGCAGGCCCCTTGTTATTGTTGTCTTAAAGGAGAAAAGTTGAGTGGAGGATTATTTTCAGGATGAGTCTGAAGCCAGGGTAATTTTCTTCATGTGGAAATAAAATTATATTGTTCATTTTTCAGCTATGTTAGGAACTCTAAGGAGGCACAACTTAGGCTAACAAGTCCGGGCTTCATTTTCCAATGGGAACAGTGACCCATACTGTGTCTCTCAGAGATGCACAAGTCCTTTTCACAGATTACATTTTTACTTCCATCGTTTGGCTGAATGTATGCCACTGGAAGCTACGGATTACTCCTGCAGTGTTTTCCAGAATCCAGCTTAAGGTATGACCTTAAAAATACCTCATCTGTATCGCATTCGGCATCCTTCAACATGGCCTCCTGTGACCACCCCATCCTGGTAGATATGCCCATGGCTAATATCCTCCCCTTGATGGTGAGCGAAAGTGTCATCACGTTAGAGGTTAAATTATTTTTTAAAACTGTGACTTCCAGTTCACACTCTCTGACTCCTTGCTCCATGGAAAACACACTTCCTGTTCTAAGCATTGTTACAGAGATGACTTGGGGAAGAAGTGAGGATCCAGCCAGCAGCTGGCAAGGCCCCGACTGGCCCCCCTCTGACTAGAGCCTTGAGGTACCTGACCGCCACTGTCTGAGGAACTTCAGCCAGAGACACCAAGCTGACCACACATGCCCGGGTGCCAGAACCACACAATCTATGAGACCAGATGTATTTGTTGTTTTATGCCATGAAGTTTTTGCTTCTTACACAGCAACAAATAACTAACACATGGCTGGATTCACTGAGAGAAGGCTTTGTCATGTTCAAGCTGAATATTATTATTCATGTCTCATTTTAATTATCAGGAAGTAAGCACTGACAGTGTGAGAGAAAGTAAGTGTGCATAGGTTCTTATGAACTGAACGATGATGGTTTGGAAATGGAACCACATAGAATGAGGAAATGGAAGGAAAACAAAAAGGCGTCTTCTCAGGTAAGAGTAAATAACATTTCTTGAAGGCATGGACTGAAAAGGGAGAAACTAGAAGAGAACAGGGATTTTATTATTTTTTCACCTCAAATCTCAGCTCAAGACAAAATGAATGTTCTTGAGAAACCACTTACGGCTGGAGGATGGGTGATAGTCCATGAAGGCCCAAAGGAATAATTCAGCTCCATCGAAGGCAGAGCTTTGTTGAATAAATATAGTGACAGGGAGGGGAAGAAAAACCAGTAGAATCAAGAATAGCCTAACAACAGTGCTGAGGCAGTTAGAAATGAAGTTTTAACGAACTAGTTTATGTAGAGATAAATCTTAAGTGGACTCTGCCCAGAGAGACCAGTTAATAGGCATTTTCCAAAAGCTCTGTTTTAAGTGATCATAGAAATGCCAGGCTGATAACCATCTCTTCCACAAGTGAGTCACAGAGGCCCCGTGTGAGTGGCGAATCGGTACATTCAGATTACTGGTCACCTAGACTGGCTACTACGTGTCTCTGCTGTCACTCCTGTACATAGCGAACTTAACTGAGTTTGGGGTTTTTTTCAGTCTTGTGTTGTTTGTGAGTCAAGCTGGACTGTGAGAGGAAGACGATCTTTTGTACCTCACTCATGCTGGAGTGGACGGCAGTGGGAGAGCTTCTCGGGAGCCCTGGGAGAAGCCTCGCGTGCTGTTCTGAAGCTTCAGCTTTGCTCCTTGATGTTACTGAGAGACACTGCACATCTAAGCAACCCAACTGTGTTTTGGAGTAAAATGCAAAAGTCACGTGAATTTTAAGGAAGAATTTCTAGGAATTCTGTCTTTGGTAGGCCTCCTTACATCACCTAAACTTTCGTTGACACGTATGCTACTGTAGGTATCTCAATAGAAAAGTATGCTGGGTGCAGTGGGGCACATCTGTAATCTCAGCACTTGGGAGGCTGAGGCAGGTGGACCTCCATGAGTTCGAGACCAGCCTGAGCTACATAATGACTTCAAGGCCAGCCTGCACTGCACAGTGAGACCCTGTCTCAAAAGACAAAAAAAAAAAAGTTGCAAGAGGCATGTCTTAAAGGTGTTCATGATTCTGAGGTTCGAAGGTTACCTTTTTTGTCTGTTTATTTTGCTGTCAAGCTCCAAAGTAAATCTGTATGTTCTTTGTACTCAATAAAGACCCAGAAGAGCAAATTCTGAGTGAGAAAAATTCTTTAAGAATTTATTTCCAGTTACCTTTCTCTTCGGTCATTACCTTGAGTTTATAGTCAACTCAAAGCCACTTACATTTCGTGGCTTACTTCTATCACAATGCACATCTTGCACGTCGTGTGCTGAGCAGTTATGCATTGAAAGCATCTTTAGATTCCCGCAGTGAAAGCACCACTTGTATCATTTATTTTGTTAACATTTCATATTATTTCAGGTTTTTCTGTCCTTTTTGAAAACCCGTGTGTTTATCTGCTTTCCTTCTCAAAGAGTACTTTAGGAAGGTGCATGTAACGATATTTTTCACAACAAATACTTTCCACTTGTACATTAAGGGGTTCATAGAAAAGTTAAATAGGAATCAGGATTATAAATGGCATCATTTCTTCTCTCTCTTTGAGTCAAATCATCACAGATGAATCATTGATCACATTTGTTTGCAAATGTAAAGATTGTGTCTCTGGAGTGACACAAAACAAAAAGGAAGTTGTAACCAATAGCCCTATAAGCCAGGAAGCAGATGAGAAGTGATCTAGGATCGTGTGACTGTTCTGTATCCACCCGGCACTCTCTCCTTGGACACATCAAAACCTCAGTTTCCTCATGAATAAGGAGGATCAAGTCCCCTACAGTTTGAAGATCCTAAGCATATATGACTGATGTAGATTTTATTTTCTAAAGTTTGCTTGATGAATTGGAAGTGCTCCCAGAAAAACTTGGTGGCAGACTTATAGTACTGAGAATGGAAGTAGTACGACACCATAGTTTTGCCCAACAGCTATACTGTATGATATGAAGGCAGTTGTTGCTCATTTTGTAAGTGTGGACACTAATTCTGTTTAAATTTCTACATTTTATGTTTCACTTCAAGGTCTGTGTGTGTGTGTGCATGTGTGCGTGTGTATGTGTATGCGTGCACATGCGTGTGTGCATGCGTGTGTGTGTGTGTGCATGTGCGTGTTCTGCTGGAGGTTGAAGGCAGGACCTGCATATGGAGCCCAATCCCTCATTAAAACTTTTTTATTTTGAGACAAGGTCTCCCGAAGCTGCCCAGACTGGGCTCAAGCATGTGATTTCCCTACCTCACCCTCCCAGAGTGCTGGGAACATCAGCTTTTAAAAAAGATTAGTATCAAGACAAATCCTCTCTGATACTCAAGCATTGAGTGGTTTTAGATAGAAAGCTGATTATGTACAAATACTCCTCTAGGCTCAAAGGAAGCAAATATGAAAACCCAAGTCCTCCTCTGCCGTCCGTGTGCTCACCAGGCTCCTGTCCCCAGCTGGGAGCCTAGAACGGCAGTGTCCCGACTCAGATAGACTTCAGAGGCACCTTCCTGGAGCACCTCAGGGAAGGGCCCTCTTCCTAGCTCCCAGCAGCCTACTCCTGCAGGTGAGCCGGGGGAACATCCAATGATGAAGCTTTTCATAAAGTTCTCACCCATAAATGTTTTATCAAATAGTATTTAATGGGTTGTAAAGGGATGTGAGTGACAAACATTTTGAAAGGAAAACCACAAGGATGAGCGTGATAACGGTTTAATTTAGATCAATGTTGACCTCCCCTTGGTGAACATGTAAAGCTCTCCCAAAGCCCAAGAGAGGCTTTTGAAGTGGACGTTTACCTCTGTAATAAGCCTGGTGTCCGGCCTCGCCTCAAGGCTCGGGGATGGCCAGGGCCCTGCCTCCCTGCTTGTGTGCCAAAGAGAGGGTGCCGTGCTCTGCTCCATAACAGCAAAACAACTCTCCATGATGCTGTTATTTGCATGGCAGATATTTCTGGAGCTTAGAAAATTACATTTGCATCATCTTTAAAATATGACCCTTTTCTACTCATGCATTCAGATAGAGTCAGTGTTTAAAATCATGTGACTTCTTTTTATCTGGATTAATTTTACTTATATGATCTGATGATCTGATTGAGCTGGCAAGATTACTCTCACATATTTGCATGGCTCCCTGTGAGGATCTATTGTGGGCAGCGCCGCAGGCTGTGGCTCTGTCTGCCGGCCAGGTCTGCCACCCAGTCACTGTTCTAGTCTTGATGTCGCTCACCGAGGGGAGGTCAGAACTGCAGCCGAGCCAGACACTTTGTTGTTGCTTTAAAATTAAAAGCATATGAAACAGATACAGCTTATTATGGTCGTTGTTTTTATAAATAACATAAACTTAAATAACAAAACAGTAAAGTTCAAATACAACTTAAAATAGAGTTTAATGCTGTAACCACAGAGAAAAAGCATGATTATTTGTGAGAACGTTATTAAAAGCCATATTCCAAAATATGAATTATACAAAAGATAGATTATGTTACTTAAAAAAAACTTAAAAGATTTCTGAATTTTACTTCTAGGAAGTATAAAATGTTACTTGTGGCGAGTGAGATGAAGTACAGTATTATCAGCATTACTGCTATTTTATTTACAACATTTTTGAAAATACCCTTTAGAAATACCCTTTCGATTTGAGCAGCATTAGGAATTTTGTCCTTGTTAGTGTACACCCTAAGCCTGAAATTTTGTGAAAACTACCTGTTTGATTTAATTAAATAGCAGAATTTCTGAGAATTTTTTCTAATTAGTGCCTAGGCTTCGGACCGTCTTCGTTCCTCCCTGGAGAGCGCCGGCCGGCGTACTGCTCGTCCTCCGGCCTAGCGCTGGCTTGGTCATCTGACGCGTCTTCCAGCAGCCTTTCGCCTGGCGTAGCTCATATAATATCATCTGCGTTGTTGTCCTTATCATAGCAGCCATCGTATAAGCAGATAGGGATACTTAAATAACCATCAGATAATTGAATCTAGCATACCCTAAGGGTAAATTAACTTAAGAGAAAAACATTACTATTACTAACACCATGATTGTACAAACAGTTTTACAATTTTTTACAACTTTTAGTTACTAAATCTGATTTTTGTGTATATTTTTCAAATCTTTCTTTAATGCAGTCTCTTAAAATAAACATAAATGCGCAAGTCCAGCTTGATCAGTTTTTCAGTAGTTTTCCAGCCTTTCTTGGTTACTAAAAAAAAAAAAAAAAGGAAGGAAGAAAAAAGAAAAGAAAGAAAACAGTCCACTTAAAGAAATCTCCCTGCTGGAACTGGTTTCTTATATGCCATCTGTGATTAGGTTATTGCCATCGGAAGGAAGTGAGCCGTTTTCTGTTCTTTCTTCGTTTTCTTCCCTTTCACAGGAAGCCCCCTGTGATTT
Source organism: Tympanoctomys barrerae (assembly GCA_002564285.1). NCBI lineage: Eukaryota > Metazoa > Chordata > Mammalia > Rodentia > Octodontidae > Tympanoctomys > Tympanoctomys barrerae. The sequence goes on from NDGN011503656.1 coordinate 12,208, forward strand.
AGGGCCACAAACATTTCTCCTCCACTGTGTGTCCATTTAGCAGACGCGTATGTGTTGTAGTGGTTTTCCAGAATTAATTCTTTGAAGTTGCAGTCTTCGTTGCATTCTTTCTGTTAAAACAACAAACAGCATGAGTTTCAGGGGCTCCCAATTAAACAGAACAAGCAGGTGATTTTTGGTGGAGTTGAAGCACAGATGACTTTTTCAAGCCACAGATTAAGGGAACCTAGTGCAGTTTGTCTGCTATACCTACACAGGCTTCTTTGTCCAAACAAGACATCTTAAATATAAAACAGAGCAAAAAGGATCATATTTATGTGACATGATTTCAAAAACATCACTTTTAGCTGTCAGTTTCGACTGTTCTTTAGTTTTAGGTCCACATTCCCCCTAACTTCTCTGGTAGTTTTTCTGCCGTTACTGCAGGTCACCCATTCGCTAGCCCTGGAAATGTGGTACAGGCCCTCTGCCGCCCCCAGGAGAGGGACCTGTTTCAGAAACTTGTCTTCATTTGCTTCCGCCTTGCCTTCAACAGGAACAGATGGCTAAAAGTTATTCATTCATCTATGCAATTCCATTCCATTCATTCACTCATTTATTCAACCTGTTTGCTACAGAATTTGTGCTAGGCATTGTGCTGAACAGAAAAGTAGAAGTTTACTTATTCATCTATTCAATGTAATTCATTCCACCTGTATTCTTACATAAGTTGTTTGTGCCAGGCGTTGTGCTGAGCTCCGCACAGGAAAGTCAGTTATGCTGTACGATAGTCGGATGACTGTTACCTGCCTCACACTGTGAGGAAGTGAGCTAAGGTGAATGCTCACAGTTCCAAGACTGATGTTGGTAAATGAACATCATTTGCGAAGGCTTAGGGCTGGGGGGGAGGATTTTCATGTCAGTGATGTGTAAATTGGGTGAACTTTAACAAAAAGAGCTTCAATACTGACAGAAATTTTAGCTATTAAGTATTCAAATGCACATGAAAGTTTGGAGCTAGAAGGATCCTTAGAGTTTAGTTGTCCCAGTTCACATCACAGAGAAGAAACCAAGGTCCAGACAAGCTCTAGCAGTCTCCCTATGGTCATTCAGAAAACATTTATTCTTAGTGCTTTAATATGAAGTGATTCAATGAAAGTATCCAACATTAACATTAGAAATTAATTCCATTTTTTCCTTCAGAAAGGCAAGATTTTTTTAAGAAAAGTAAGTTTGAAAACTTAAGTCTAGGCTATGAATTATGAATACCTTTGCGTAGAGCTTTCCTTCCTTGTTCATTGCAAGGTAATATTCACTTTCCACCCCTTTGATTGCCACAATTCCAACTGCCACTGTCCTGATTTCCATGATATCTGCAAGGAATCACAGAAAGGTAGGCCAGTTACTCACATGGGGGTTGTCCAACAACAGCTGTTTGCTCTTGCTTCTACTGTAACTGGAAGGTGTGCAGATTATTAAGATCCAGCTGAGGCCCCTGCCCTTAGCCCAGCATGGGGCGCTCATTACCATTGGCGGGTGAGAATGACGAGTTTCATTGTGCAGAGAAGAGACCTGCACTCAGAGAAGAGGAGCTGCAGGTTCCTCCTGAAGAAGTGCATTTTAGGGACTATGACAACAGTAACAGGAGTGTTCATCAGACACATGTCACACGCCAAGCGTCGCTCCAGTACTCATGTATATTTTTGGAGTGGGGAAGGAGAAGATGGCCCAGTTTATTTCAAGTCAAATGACTTGAGAACTCTGAGAAACTAAAATATCAGTGTTTTGCAATTCCACTTTTATTTACTTTCTTTTTTTATTTTATGAAAAGATAAAATTTTGTGACAAAATAATAAAAGAATAGCAAAAGTTAAGACACTGTGTATCCTTATCTTCAAAATAGAGATTTTAAAAAAAGATTCTTACAGCAAATAAACAGATGATAGCACAAAACCTTCTTTTCAGTGAACTAAGAGAAACTAGGAGTACAAATAAAACAAATTAGATTAGGTATGAAGTTATTTTCGGCATAGCCGAATTGGTAATTTGTATATTAACTCGTTGCATATCATCACAGGTTACAAGGCAAGGACACTTGTCATCCCCATAGCACAGATCAGAAAACTGAGGCACAGGGTAGTTAAGGAATTTGCCAAGTTCTTTTTACTGCTAAGTGACAGGACTGGAATTCGAACCCAGATACTTCGCTTCCCAATCATTCTGTAATACTGTGTAAGTTATAATAAGCTAACATGTTGTACTCTCCCAGTTGGTTAAACTTTATCTTAAAAATTATTGCTGACACAATAGTTCCTTAATATACTGAAAGTAAATAAAGTTCCAATTAAAGTGATTATATATGGTAGTGAACAAAGCCTCCTGCCTTAAAGAATATATTTAAAGCTTTTAATACATTAAAATAATATTTAAAGCAAAACTATGAGCCATTTGCATAAAATTTTATCATTTTATACTCTTCCAATTAATTTTTAAGTTTCTGAAATCTCAAAATTAAAATCTAACATTACTAATAAACAAATCCCTAAATATGTCTTAATTGAAAGTTTTTGGAGAACACAGGCTTTAAGAGCTATAGGAAACTAGCAATCCCAAACTCAGGCAAATTGCGATCCTGACACCTTCGCAGAACGTTCTTCAGATCTTCATGAGCTGGTTGTGTGCTGGACTCCTCTCAGGCAAGTGCCCTGCCCCTCCCAAACTTGCTGATCTGATAACTACTGAGCTGATAACTAGCACTTCTTGTTGTTTTCTTTAAAGCAGGCAGAAAGGGAAATATGCCATACAGCAAAATCCCACTAGATCAAATCTGCAGCAATACAATGAGTAATCCTGAAGAAATTCATTGATTCAATATAGCTCAGTACCACCAAAACTGAGTCAATCTATAAAACTCTTTAAGAAAGCATGACATGGTTGATCTCTAATAATCTTACTACTGTAAAATTTTATTGTCAACATTTTTCTTTCCTTCAAATCGCTTTATTCCTGTCATTCCTCCTTTAATCAATATTGTATTTTCTTATTTAGGTAGAAAGCAAAATGTTTATGCAGAAGCTTAGGGTATCTTATGATCAGATCCAGAATATGAAATCTGTAATGTTGCCTGGCTTTTGTTTTACAGAACAATTGTCCACAAAATATAGCTGTTGAATAAGAGCTTCTACTAACTGTAACCTCCAATCTATTTCTCTCAGGGTCTTAGTCATAAGAATATGCTCATCTCGTGTTACCCAAAGAAACTTTTCCTCTATCCTTGGCCTTTCCACCAACTGCTAATTCTTCATTCCACTTTGACATAAAAGAGGTGATAAACAATAATCTTATCCTGCTTCCTTAGGGTAAAGGATACTAAAGATCTGTGTCATGATTCTACCTTTAACTGGGATGAGAATAGACCTGAAATGGCTAGGCTCTCGGGTTCCCAACGGCCTGTCATATGTTTTAGAAGTTCTTTTGCACTGGAAATCAGCATATCTGTAAGTCAATTGCTTGCGAGAGCGTTAAGTAGTGGGAGGAATCAATACCCCCTGAGCCCTGATTTTCTGTTCTGGTTAGCCCCATGTTCTGTGTCCATCTTTTTAAATAAGAAAAGCTGGAGATGATGAATTTAATGTTACAACCTTTTTGTTCAGGTGCAAAGTGGAAATCGATGTTCCTTTTGATATCCACGAGCATCTGTGGAAAGATTAACTACATAAACTGGTGGAGCCGGGGACTTGCCCAGGAGACACAATACTGGCATGCGCAACCTGCAGGCGCTAGGTTGCCTACAACATCAGTTAATTAAACTGTACTCGGTGCTGTCTCCTACAAGGCTAATATAAGGGCTCATCTTTTTCTGTGGATTCCTATTTCTGTTTAAAGGAAATGTCTTCCAATGAAGAGTACTTATAGGGGATTTATTGACTATGCCTTTAGTTAAGACATATGATGTAGATGCATCAAATTGTTCACATAATGACTGTGGTAACATTATCAGTAATAGGGGAAGGGAGAGGGAGGAAAGAGAGAGACAGAAAAAGAGACACAGACAGACAGACCAAGATGGAGATGGACAGACAGAACAGTCCATACAATAGAAGGAAAGGGGACAATGAATAAAGCAGCCTTGTCAACAACATTGTCAAAAACAGTATAAATGCACTATTGAGGATATCTCTCTTATAAACTAGATAATATACCCTACATGGTCTCCCTGGTTATTTCCTGTGGTTCATGCATTCATTGATTTATCGAAGGCTTTTGGCATGTTTGTATAAGCCCATATCCCATCTGGGAGAAGCAGTACAGAACCTTGGGATAAATTGCTATTACTTTCTTAAGAATTCTCCAAGATTTACTTACAGAATTTTAAGTCTTCCCCTAAGCATGTACTTTGGAAACTGATGCTAATTTTGTTTTTATGACCAATAGCTGTATGATTTAAAAGTACTTTAACTTTCCTGTTTGAAAAATTTTAGTGCCTTGCTACACAGAAATCTACCTTCCTATTCGAGTGTATTGAACATTCTTTTCTCTGAAGTTTCAACTTTTATATTAAAAGTTCAGGCGGAGTGTATATGTTCTAACATAGCTAAATACTATTCTGAAGTTGGAGAAAGGGGACACAGTTGTTTGAGGGTTAAACTAATTGGAACACTTAATTTGCACCAAGTATACTTTCTTGGTGTATTGAAAATAAGAACTGATATCAACAAGGAAAAAGAAATTTTAATGTTAAATGGTATTCAGATTTTCTGTCAAGCCTGGATCATCGAGTGGGAAATCCTAATTGTCATAGATTTTATGTTACACTTAAGGCTATAAATGTTATTCATCTTATATCAAAAGCATATCCAGCATCTCCAAATCATACAGAGAGCTCTTTAAAGACAATAAGGAAAAGAAAACAAAAATGGGGCAAAACATTTGAACAGACACCTTTACCAAAGAAGACAGGAAAATGGCAGACATATGAAAAGATGTTTAGTATATGTCCTTACAAAATTACAAATTAAAATGATGGAATACCACTGTACAACTATGAGAATAAGTAAAATTGGAAACACTGGCAATACAGTATTATATGCTGACAAGGATGCAAAACAACCCACATGCTGATTCATTGATAGTAAGAGCCTAAAAAAGAACCCCTTTGCTGTACAATCTAGCATTCATGCCCTTAGATATTTACCCTATTCAGTGGAAATCCACTGTCTACTCAGAAATCTGAACATAAATGGTTTTATAGCAGTGTTACTCATATCAACAAAAACTAGAGACAACCAAGATGTCCAAGTAAATGGATAAACAAATACAGGTGTATCGTTTAGCATTTTAAAAATGAGCTCTCAGGCCACAGTAAGATATGGAGAAGGCTGAAATATGTATTTCTAGGTGAAAGAAGCCAGTCAGAAAATATTTATAGTGACTCCACCCCTGTGACATTCTTGCTGAGGCTGCAGAGGAGTGGCTGGAGGGCTCAGGAGAAGAGACACAGAACAAAACAGTGAGTCGCAGCTGTTATTGAAACCCACGAAATGCTGGACCACCTTTGCATGTGTCACAACTCGCAGACTTGTGCAAGGCAAAGTGAACTTAATGTAAACTATAAACTTTTGTTGCCAATACGCTTCCAATGTTAGTTCATCAGCTGTAGTGGTATTTGCCACATTCATTCAGGAGGTTCCTAATAGAGAAGCCATCGGGACACAGTAGGGCCAAAATGGGGATCAGCAATCAAGGGTAGTCTTGAGAAACATCAATGCTAAGAATAACAGGACGGAAAATTAATTCCATAGGGGAACTCTACTACCTGCTCTGTTTCTCTGTAAATATAAAACTGTTCTTAAAAAAAGTCTATCTAGTTTTTAAAATACAGGCTAGATTTTAATTAATATATAATATGCTTGGTAATGCAGAATGTAATAATGATTATAATAATATGAAAAAGCTTTGTGGATTTTTAATGACTTATTCTTATCCCAAATATGTAGAGCACATGGAACTTACTATTTATTACTATGAATAAAGTCTTATGACATAAGATTAGTTATGAGGAGTAAGTTATAATGTAAACACACTTTGGAACGTGCAAGAAATGCAGATACTTAGCCTATAGCCCACTGTCATACTTTATATGAATAGGTATCTTACATGTGTGAAGATGAAATATGAGCTCTATGAATATTCATAGAAACTTGAGCTGATGGTTCTGTTGTGTCATCAAAATAACCAGATATTAATGAGAAACATTGAAATTCAGTTAGTAGTTTTTCTTCCTCCACAAAAAGGAAATGAATGATACCCAGAAAAAAATTCCACTGCTATAAACAACCGGATGGAAAACTAATTCCATAGAAATACAGAAGAAAGAATTGTTATTCATGTGAAGTGGTCAAGTTAGGATTTGAGCAGGTTGAATTAGATCTTGAAGAATGCATCAGCTTATATGGGGTGAAAATATGGTGCTAATTTTTAGAGAAGAAGATTATCTCCAAGGTCATAGAAGCAAAGATTCGAAGTCGTGTCAGTAAGATTGACACTAACGCTAGTTGCCTGGAATAGAAAGTATAACAAGATAACACAAAAGGGTGGGGAAAGACTCAGGGTCAGATTGTTGAAGGACTTGAACACCAACTACAGAATTTGAGCTTTCATTCGAAGACACTGGGGAGTCAGTCACTAGAGTTTAAAATTTGAAAGAAGCTGGGGCGATAGCTCGGCAGTCTAAGTGCCTGCCTGGCAAGCACAAGGACCCAAGTTCAATCCCCAGCACCAAATGTCGTGCCAGCCACCAGAACCGGGCATGGTGTTGCATGCCTGTAATCCCAGTGCTCTAGGAAGCTAAGACAAGAGGATCACTATGAGTCTGAGCTGTGTAGTGAGACCCTGTACCAGATACATAAAAGATCAAAAAAAAATTGAAAGAGGTCAGCCTAGAAACTGCAATTTAGGGAAATGAATTGAATATGAACAGTAAATAATAACAGGAAATGGTATCACGATCTTCACTGATGTTACTGGCTGGTGGTCGTCTTGACCTATACAGCCTTTATTACTAACATGAATAGATAAATGTTTTCAAAATACCACCATTTACACTTCTAATGCATTATATTGAAGTAGTTCTGACTCTCACATACAAAAGCCCTTTGTTGTTCTCAGTAATCTTATCAGTGTCAAGTGGTCCTGGAACTAAACTGCTTGAAAACTGCTTCTCTAAATTGATTTTATTTCTCCTGGCCTGTTTAGCGGCAGCATGCCTGTGTGTTGGAAATTTTTCTCCTGTGTGTGTGGGATTGGGCTCCTTGTGTGTTTTATAGCCTTCCAAATACCTAGGTTTATATAGAGAAACTCCAGGTGTGTGCATATGGAAATGTTTGGTCAGCTCCAGAATGTCTAGAGAATTTACTGGTATTTTAAACTTTCAAGCTGCAAATTACTATTAAATTACATAAACAAGTAGTAAATTATGTAACACATTTATGTTTGGTCAATTTGGTTACCTGATGTTAGCATGGCCCTAATTAAGGAGTAAATCTAAGACTAGGCATGGTGGAGCATGTCTGTAATCCCAGCGCTGAGGAGGCTGAGACAGGAGGATCACTATGAGTCCGAGCTGCATAGGGAGACCCAGCACCAAATACACACACACACACACACACACACACACACACACACACACACACAAAGAGTAAAGCTAAAATATGCATTTATGCTACTAAAGCTTTTATGTATTGACAATTACAAGGATAGCAAAGACAGTTAATCTAAATAAGGTCTGTATTTTTGGCACATTAAAATCTTGTATCTTAGTGTTATATTCTTAATGTATTCTGTATGCCACTTCTCCCATTATTAAATACATGTGTATGTGTGTTCGCTACTGTAGATTCAAAAGAATTGCCTTTAGGGCTGGGGGTACAGCTCAGAGGCATAAGCACCTGCCTGGCAAGTGCAAGGTCCTGAGTTCGATCCTCAGTACCTCACAAAAAAAAAAGAAAAAAGAATTGCCTTTAAATACTAGGGACTTGACTTAGCCATGTCCTTCCCTTCTCAGACATCATCCAGTCCTGTTTGTCTTTTGGCT
>NDGN011503663.1:1452-14015 GCA_002564285.1 Tympanoctomys barrerae
TCTTTCTTTCTTTCTTTCTTTCTTTCTTTCTTTCTTTCTTTCTTTCTTTCTTCTTTCTTTTTCATGTATTTAGTACAAGGTCTATAGGCTCTCACCACATACATCGAATTTGAAGTGATTCTTCTGTTTTCAGCCTTCCAAGTGCTGGGATTACAGGTGCGCCCCATCATGCCCTGCCAGCACACCTCAGGTGCAGGGCCGGCCCAGCATACCTGGGGGATTGAGTGGCTGCCGCTGTGCTCTGCCTAAGCAGGAGCTTTAGTCCATTGAGCTATCTGGCCAGTCTATAAGTGAATTGATTACACACTGAATTTATGCTGATGCCACTTCATGAAAACATATTTATAAGTGGGTGATAAACAGATAACTCAGTGCAAGCATTGAAAGTCTAGTAACAACTCTATTTCTTAATTTGACTATTGGGTTTTAGCTACTCTGTTTTAAGAGACCTATTTTTCCCAAAATTTGCTTTTGAAAATTTTCCAACAGTCGAATCAATAGAGTACAGTATATGTTCACATAAAAACTATACCTAGCATTTCATTATACTTGCTTGGTCATACTGTTCACCCTTAAAGAGCACATTTCAAGAAATAATTTTTACATTTCTACCATTGTAAATTTTAGGAAACGATCTTATTTTATTTTATAAATAGCATATATTTTAATGTAATATTTGCGAGTGAAAAGATTGCTACTCAATGGGATTTTTAAAAAATATTTTGTAATTGAGCAAGCACAGTTTCAGTTTTGACAGAAAGGTGAATTAAGGTTCAATGTTCCCATTAAATTTACATGTTAAGTTTCTAAAAAAGATTGATTAAACATTTGCAGATAACTTTAGCAAGTTAACAAGGCTGAAGGGTATAGTTCCAACATAAATAGGAGTCGTGAGTAATTTGTAAGAGAGTAGATGTTTATGGCATACATGAGAATGAAAGAAAGATGATAGGAAGAACTTGGAGAATTAAATATCAGAATAGAACTTTTGCAAGGAAGTTATTAGCAAGTTGACATCCCTGTATCTTTATTTAGTTCAGCGTAATCCTCTTTTCACCATTTTTGACTTTTGAATGCTGATAAGCACAACATAATCTCCCTAATTTTTGCTTTTTGCATTCTTTTGTGATTTCGCTTTTTAGAGGACAGGGAAAATAAGAAGGTAGTTTATGTGGTCTGTCTCTGTTGATTTGATTTTCCTCAATTTTTCTCTTTGTATTATTTTTTCTTGAGCATAAGAAAAGATAGGGAAAATACCTGGAAAATTCTCTCCGAACAGAAGTGTAAATTTCATTACAATCTACCAATTAAGGTAATTCTTCTTTAATAGGTACTGGTAATTAATTGACTGCAGCTCTGAGGTAAATATATGTGCAAAATTAGAAAATGTATAAGAAACTTAAAAAGAGAAAACAATTTAAAAAACCTACTGTGGAATTTTTGTATTGGCACTCATTTATCAGAAATTGTTCAGAAATCAGCTATTCCATGCATTTTTTTTTCTTCCCACAGTCTATCCCACACAAAAGTACAAAATTAAAATAAATCCATGTAAAACGTGTGAAAAATGTTCTTGCTTTATGAAAGAGTGAATTCTAATTGTAACCATGACAATAACTTAGCTGAAGATCATCACCTTTCTGTATTCACTGTACTGCAAAATAAAAAGCGATCATTCTTTTCAGTTTGCTGGCGCCTTTGTGGAATGAACATAGACTGAATTGTTCTTGCTCATCATGTCGGTGTGTTGCTTTGCATTTTCATAATGCGCAGCTAGCCGTTCTGCAGCCCCACTATCTTGACATCAGTTCTCTCTCCTAACTCTTGTCAGAGAACCTCCTTCCAGTGACTATTATTTTTAATCTGTTTCTTCTTTTTGTGTTTCTAGACAGGGTTGAAATCATTAGATTAGCAGAGGATTAGCATTGGGTGGAAAATAAACTTAAAAATATTTGAGAGAACTTAAGAGTATTTAAAAATGAATTTCATAAATGCTACTCTATGAAATTTCTGACATCTCTTTTTAAATATTTTAAAACTTAAAAATTCATATATTTATATGATGCATTATTCTGTACTTTATACATTAAAGTCCAGATTGCAACTGGGTTTTTTTTTTTTTTTTTGAGGACAACTATTATTAGGTTTGCCTCAATTTCTTTTGTTGTTGTTGTTGTTTTGTTTTGAGACAGTCTGTGTAGCTCAGTCTGTCCTTGATTTCATTCTGTAGCCAAGGCTGACCTCGAACTTGTGACAATCCTCCAGCTTCAGGCTCTTAAGTGCGGGGATTTCAGCAGTGTACCCATGCCCAGCAAATTTCCTCATTGTGAATATGCTTTGACTCCAAAAGCAAATCTTAATAACTAATATACTGACTACCGACTAGACACTATGTTAGTTGCTTTATATATGTGAACTTTTTTATAACTGACTTAAAAATCTGAAACAATACATGAAGATTGTAAGTATGACCACTTTATAAATGAATAAATGGAGACACAGATACATGAGATAGCTTGCTGAAGGAGAAGCACTGTTTAGATTCAGTCAGTCAGGGACCAGGGATATAGCCCAGTGGCACAATGCTTGCCTAGCAAGCGCAAGGCCCTGAGTTTGATTCCTGATATCAATAAACAAACAAATAAGTAAATGAGGTCTGGCTAGGTCTATCATTATGTGTTTAGCCACCTTTTTGTATTGGCCAACTTCATATCAATATGTATTTGTCTAATATGTGTTTTGTTTTCTAATATGTATGTTATATATATATTTTATATGTTATTTGTTAGGTGCTCACTATGAATATATCGTACATAAATACAAAAGTTGATGAAATAGAAATTATGATATAACATAAGGGTATACTGTTAATTTTAATGTGTTCTTATTTTTAAAAGAAATCATAGCTTTTGAAACAAAGCACCAATCTTATTTGATATCTATTATCTATTTTGTTCCATTAACTGTTATATCATCAACCTTTCTACCATCTATTAAGTTGACCCTTGATCATTATTTCAATGGCTTAAGAACATTCCACTAACATGCATTTAAGGTGGCCTCACTTAAAAACAAAACCTCTAAAAAAATAAATGTTAAAATTAGCATTAAATAGTAATAAAACATCTACTATCCCATTTTAAATTATTATATGTTTTTAAAGCTAACTCATTATTTGCTGAATGATCTAAATAAAGTCACATAAAATATTAGAATGTGTGTGTGTAAACTGTTAAGTGGTGAGGTCTCATGAGGACAGTTTTGTGCATATATATATATATATATATATATATATAGTTTGCCGCACAAAAGAATCTTAAATAGACGGTGTTTTCAAGTTTCTCATTTTCCCTAATGTATAAAAACGACTATAAAAAACTACAAACGTATACTTTGAATAGTAAAATCTATTCCTTAGATCTTAATCTTATTGTACATTGTCAGGCAAGAACGAATAAGACTCTAGCCACTATATGTTTTCCAGTCTCTTTAGTTTTACACCCCTCAAGTACTTTTCTGTTTATATAAACTGGGTAACAAGAGTTTCCTAAATGTGATTAAATTATTCAAGGTGAGGGGTTATGGTTTGAATTATGTGCACTCCTAGAATTTCATGTTTAAAAGTTTTTCAACAATGTGGTAGTATTAGGGAGAGGAATATTTGCAAAGTGATGAAATCATCCCTGTGGAACTTTCAAAGCTTAAGATTTTGGTTTTTCAAAAAAAAAAAAAGTCTCAGAATTACTTTGCTCTGAACATTTTCTGCTTCCTCACTTGACAAACTGCAGAACTGTATGACATAATGAAATTGGGTGTTTTCAAGCTTTTCTTTTGGAATGAATCTAAAACATACACTAGTCTGTCTTTTGCCATGTAACATGCTGTACAGTAGTTAAATGACCTATCTATCTTACCTGTTGATTTCCACAGCAATCCCCATTAGTTAGAAGCTCTTTTTTAAAATACACTGAAGTCATTAAATAGTGCAACTTTTCTCTGTAGACAGAAGGTTGCATATCTTGGATATTCATTTGTTGGGTGGTTTTTTTTTTTTTTTTTAAAAACTCCTTTCTCCATCACCAGTGAATCAACTTTAAAAAACCAAGTGATGATTCATTAGGGAAAAGCTGCACACCTGTGAAGTGTTTCTTTTCATTCCATATGGAATGAAATTTTTAATGTTTTGAACTCTATAGAGATACATGATTTTAAGCAACAAAATTGAGAAATGAAGACTATATTTAATAGTCACACATTTAAATGTTTTAGTAGTGCATTAAATTCCTGAAAAATTAGTTAGGGTATCTACTTTGACACATTTAGATCTTAATGGAGCATTACTTTCCGGGGAGTGTAATGCCTCCTTTCCTTTCACAATGTATTCTATAGAATCTTGTGTTTAAAGTGCAAATATCTATTTTTCCTAGAAAAAAATTTTTTTTCTATGTGATTTGTCATTTAATATATCTTTGAGAATATTGATTTAGGAACAAAATATACATGTAAAATACATAAATAAATAATTTCTCTTTTATGTATTTGGTACAAGGTCTACAAGGTCTCAACACACAAATCAGACTTGTAGTGATCCTCCTGTTTTCAGCCACTCAAGTGCTGGGATTACAAACGAACGTTACCATGCCCAGCCTCAATCTCCGTCTCCACACTCCCCCGGGGGCAGGGCCAGCATGGCATGCTAAAGATGGAACCCTGGTCCCTGCGTCTGCCTAAGTACATGCTTTAATCCACTGAGCTATCTGGCCTGCTCTATAAATAAATCATTTCTTAGGACACAATTTAATATTTTTATTTATTTAAACAAATCAGTATTCATTAACAGCTATATATACACCTATATGTTAAATGTTCTAAACCTAGGACTATGATTTGACTATGGTAGTCCTTTCACTGCTCAGGGAAGTCTGACTGTGGTGTCTATACATGGACACTTAGGGAAAAGATTAGGTTTAAATGAGGCCACCAGAGTGAAAGTTCCATGACTAGGGGTTGGTTTTATAAAGATTGTTGCTTCTACTCCCTGCCTCTTTTCCACATAATGTCCTGGGCCACTTCAGAACTCTGTTGACCAGAATGTCATCAAATGTCATAAGCCCATACCCTTGGACAGGACCCATCAGCCAAAAAAACTTATTTTCTTTATAAAACTTATTTCTCAGTGTAAGGTGGCATGTTACCAGCACCACTGGACATGCCTGAAATTGCTTTAGATAAGAGGTATTTAGGCCATTTAGGAACAATTACCACAGATTTCTCAGAACTCCTAACACTCTCAGTGAAGTGTATGAGTTTTGAGAAAATATTAAAAGCAATAAGGACTACAGAAGGAATACATTTACTTTCTCTAATATCAAAAATACACTCACTTGAATAGAGGAAATATTATTAAGTAAGAAATTCTCTAGGTGATCCTTTATTTATTTATTTTTAAATATTGAGCATCCACTGCCAGATTTCTCCCTAGTATTTTCTCAGAGGGTAAAGTAATACCTAGAGCCACAAAGGCCTTGTGTTTTTCCATAAAATGGAATGCATTGGTCCCTGCAGGTTGGCCATAAGAAGTTACGGGTATTAAAGAGCTGTCAAGGCACAAGTAAGCCTATTCATTAGTCCATATAGCATTATGAGAGAGGGAAAATACTGTAGAAAACATATTGTCCAAATTGTACCATTCAAAGCATATTTATTAAAAATATAAATACGCTTAATGGCCATTGTGATACTTTGACTAGCTGCAATATGCAAAAGGTTTTAATATATCAATCGTCTCTATTTTTCCACCAATTCAGCTGGATAAGAGGAATTAAAGGGTCTGAAACTTTAAACTGGTTAGAGTTGACCATACCCCGACATGAAAGCCTAGTTTTGGACTTGAACTTTGGCTCTTCATTTCCCCAAATTCAACAAGTTTGCTTTTTTCTACTGTGGTGTCTTTGAAACTCCATAATCTTCACCTTACAAAGATTACATTGAAACAGAATAGAAGAAAGGAAATCAGAGGCTTTACTCTGGGACCACAGCAATACTCTTGGAGTCTGCTAATGAAGGAATAAATACAAACAAAACGGAAGTTCACCCAGCAGATCTGCTCCTTGCCTCTACCTGAAGGTGTCACAAATAGGCTTAATTTCTGGGGTGCCTGGAGTTTATAGAATTTGGGATGCTTTCTTAAAGACAAGATAAATCTCCAAATGCCAACTATGACACAAAACATTTACTTAGAATGAAAAAATAGACTGGTTTATTGTAAGGAACAGTTAATGTGTGATTTTCTTTGTTCTTTTTTTTCTTCTTCTTAATTGTTTTTTTTTTTAACCAATTTTGCATGCTTACACCTGGTCATCTGAACAATTACTTTGGAGACAACAATATGGAATATAATGACCATTGTTGAATTCCTACCATTGTTTAGTGAAATTGTATATTGTTTCTAATGTTCTTTTAAAAATATTTTTATTCTCTTTTAGAAAATAAAATACAAAAAATATTAAAATCTTGGAGACCCAAATATCTTCATTTTGTGATCTTCTTAGGAATTTTACCAGAAAGATTTACAAATGGTTTATGAATCTATATGCCTCTCTCAACCTAGAAAACTGTCTTTCAGTAATTCAGTAACTCACAGTACCCATAAGACAGTAAGTTAATAAATGCCCTAATATTAAGCTTTTTAAAAAGGCAATATGTACATTTTTTTTTTGGCAACCAGCTGAGCCCACTCTGGGGGCAGGGCTGGCACAGCATGTGGTGCCAGGGATTGAACTGAGGTCCTACACTTGCCTAACTTGCCTAAGCAGGTACTTTTGACCACTGAGTTATCTCGCCGGCCCTACATAAATCGCTTTTGTGTTTGAATAAGTCAGCAATGTTGCAAGCAAGTTATTCTTGATACGAATTTTAGGCAGTGAACTTTAACTCCATCAGTGCCAATGGTTTTAGAAACATGTACAAACACATACATACTACATAAACATAAATACACACATATTTATGGTCACAGAGTAGGGAGTAACTATTAACTTGTCTAGCAGCTTCAGCAAAGTTTCCAGGGAAGGCATGAAAATTTAATAGGACTGGAAAGATATGTAGAAGTTTGTTAGTCAATGGAAACATTTCCAGGTGAGATAAAGCTTGGCTGCGTGCACTAGAATATTGTCTGCATTCTCTCTGACCTGTCTCGACTCCCAGAATCTGGTGCACATCTGAACCTGTGGTGAGTGTTCAGAAATATCCCTAAGGATTGAATTTGGTAAAAGGATTTATTTCCCAGTGTCCTACAAAGTAGGTAGACCAATAAAGAAAATGGGTCTAGTAGGTAAAAGTCAGATTTTAAACACATTTTAAGGTTTAGAATTTGGTAATCGCCTATGTTCCTTGTTTTGAAATTCACTTGAAAATAAATTATTTTTTAAATAGCACAACTTCTTGCTTTATAATCACTGGTTAAATTTTGGCCACAGAATATCTCATATTGGATAAATAATGCAAATTTTAATTTATGAGTTAGCGACTCTGAGCTAGTTGAGGGGTACAGTGTGGGTAGACATAAAATGAGATAGTTTAATTACTAAGTCAGATGTTGCACCCACAGAAGTTGTTACACACACAATGTAAAGCATAGAATTTTGCTATAAAATTAGTTTTTTCTCTGCATGATTTGATACTGATAAAGTTAATGAGAGCAATGTAATCCAACTATTAACAGCTTATTTTTAGCTTCACTAAGATTTATATCAAATTACTGTTATCTATAATAATCAGCAATTTATGTAAGATTTTTTTTGTGGTCTCAAGGATGGAACTACATTCTAAGTCCTTTTTAATTTTTCACTTTGAAGTGAGTTCTAGCTAAACTCTTAAATTTCCCAGACTGGGCTCTAATTATCTAATTTGGCCTCCAAGAGTACTGGGATTGCAGTAGGCTGAATTATTTTTACATCTTTTTTACTTTTCTTTTAAATACTACTGATAAAAATCAGTATCTTGAAGCAAATTTTTTTTCTTTAACATTCTTTAATACAGAAATTCCTAACAGGTTTAGCGTTAAAATAAAACCACTTGAATTTGCAAAAATAATCTGCTTTTGTAGGACTCTTAATTAGAAGTGCATTAACTGGAAAAATTATACCAACAACTTA
Organism: Tympanoctomys barrerae; assembly: GCA_002564285.1. Lineage (NCBI taxonomy): Eukaryota > Metazoa > Chordata > Mammalia > Rodentia > Octodontidae > Tympanoctomys > Tympanoctomys barrerae. Next base: position 9,609 of record NDGN011503663.1, read on the forward strand.
AGTATCAGAAGTATATCTTCATTTATTTTAAGACAAATTTATATAGCAAATTTATATATCATTCTTGGAATTTCCTGTAAATAATTAAAATTATTTTTAATCTATGTGTTGTGATTATCATTTAAATTGATTGGCTATTTGTTGATTAAATTTCACAGTTAAATTGTATGTGGCTTAAAATGATTATTCTCAAAAACTTCTCTTGACAGTATTCTTCTGGAAAATGAAGGAAGTATATCGTTTTCCAGATCCTAGGATATGCAAAATGTATGTATTTTGAAGTATTAATGGAATTGTGTATATTTATTTTACAAGAGTTAACATTTTAGACCACTGCAAAACTACCTTTTAATAAAATATTTAGAAAGCACACTTGAAATCCCATCAAAATTGGGACCAAATTTATAGTAAATTTTATATTTCTTTGTCAACTAACTGCTAGAATCATCCAAGATCTGTTGGCATCCTTCTGAGGACTATCTGGATAAGTAAGTCTTTCTATAGTTCTGTAACTGTGAATTTTGGCAGGAACTTGGGCCAGGTGACAGAATCTTGAGAAGGCCAAGAGTAGTGGGTTGGAAATTTATTAAAAATTAAGTGCACAAATACCCTGCATGAGCTAATCATTCCATTATATGCTATAAAACCTAGTTATTGATAAGAATCTCCTGGGTCAGAGGTGATGGGAAACAACCTGGAACTTGAATTTTTGAGATTGGGCTGAAGACAGCATTTGAGCTCTCAGATCTGACAAGACCTTTTTCTCACTGTGAATCAGCTCCAGCTGTTTCCACCAAGGAGTCCTCAGCAGGAAACCCATAAGCTGACATCAGTGCTTGTCAAGCAATAATGTTGCTGATAACAGTGCTACTTCCCATTAAATCTTTAGGAAAAAATATATAATCCTAAATATTATGACTGGTAGTTTATTCCACATTTTCAATGTGCTCAGCAAGAGGGCAGTACCGTAGAATTAAACACATTTTTGAACATTACATTATTCTTAACCACAAAGAAAAGGTTTGATTTAGATATATATTGCCTTTTTTTGTTTCTATTTCTACTAAAACAAACATCATTTTAATTAGTGTGAGATTATATTCACAAAGGACACCTAAGCTATAGTCATGAGTATTATTAGCACGGTATCATCTTTGCCAATAGAAAATGGGACATTGTTGTGACTTATATGGTCTTCTTGATTCTCTTAATTTTTCTGAGTAAACAGAGCCAGCCTTATACAAAAGCATGATCGGGTTTATCATTTATACAGATAATCCTCCATTTAGAAACCAGCTTTTATTTTTTCTTCTTGTATTTGAAGATGATGCTTCTACACTGTACTTTGGGTAAAAAGTAAGCTTATGTTATAAATAATTGGAGAAGAGTTTTGTTCCCAACATTTTTATTTTTTATTTTTTTATTTTAGGGCAGGGTCTACAGGGTGTTCAGGGTCTCACTACTAGATCGGACTCATAGTGATCCGCCAGTTTACAGCCTCCCAAGAGCTGGTATTATAGGCGCGAGCCACCACGCCCAGTCTCAATTGCTGTTTCAGCGCGCCCCAGGGGTGGGGACAGCATGGAAGGCCCAGGGATGGAACTCCCAGCCCCTGCACCTGCTTGCAGGAGCTTTAATACGCTGAGTTATTTGGTTGGCTCTTATTCCCAACTTTTAATAGCGATTTTTGGTTTGGCGTTGGAGGTAGAAATCAAGGACTGACACTTGCTAGGCAATGGCTATGCTGCAGGATAGCAGTTCTGCGCTGTAGCCGGGCTATGAGCCTTGCTTCCTGCTGTCTGTTTAACACTTTTTCTGTATACAGTGTTGGCTGGTGTTCAGCTAATGAACCTGCTAAATCAACTATTTCTATTTGACTTACTACTTCATTCCTGACACTATTAATATTGAAGTCAAGATATTCTTTGTACTTTTAAGCTATCCATGTTCTGTGAAAGAATTAATTTACTTTTTCCTTGTGACTTTTATGTTTGGAAATATTTGAATTATCATTTCTAATTTTGGTGCGAACAAAAATGTCTACTTAATCACCTCCAGGAAAATTAGATGACATTATTAGTAGTCATTCTGAGTTTTGATTAGCATGAAATTAGTACTGAAATCCTTTTAACCAAATATGAAAATTTTTAAAATGTGTTTTTATTATGGGTATACAGGGTCTCATTACACAGATTGGACTCGTAGTGATTGTCCTGTTTTCAGCCTCCCAAGTGCTGGGATTACAGGCATGCGCCACCATTCCCAGTGTCAGTCACCATCTCAGAGTGTCCTGGAGGTGGGGCCAGCAGGGCATACTGGGGATCAAACCCTGGTCTCTGAGATGGCCTAAGCAGGTGCTTTAGTCCACTGACTATCTGGCCCACCCATAAACCAATATTTTCTCTAGGATTCCCAATACATTTTTTTTAAGGACCCACTGCTAAATGTTGACTTTTACAAGGAAGAGAACTGGAGTATCCATGTCTTAGTCCAAGGAGGTAATACCAAGTATTGGAATAAATTGACAAGTCTTACAGAAATGTTTTTAAATTTTCATATTAAAGCTAGACATTAAAAGAAAAACAGATTTCTAATGTTCTAATTCACTCCTACGGCATCTTTCTATGTTCATTTGGTTATCTTATAATTACAACACTGCACCAATAACATCAATTAATGTTATTCACTGATTTATCACTACATACCACAATTTTAGATATTGTACTTACCTGTCTCATTTATTGCTTGCTATCAAAAATTAATGCTATTGCATTTTTTTCTAATTTACAGAAGACAGTGCTGAGGTTTAGTGATGTCTAAATCACTCAATATAGGTCACATGAGTAGGATGTTTTAGTGCTGGTCTTCAAAAACTGGTATTCTGGTTCCAAACATTGTGTTCATAGTCACTCTGCAGCTTTTATACCAATAGTATCTAGTTGAGAATTGCTTACTTTTCTGGCATTTATGTGACATCCTGAAAATGTAAATCTCTCTCTCTCTCTCTCTCTCTCTCTCTCTCATTTCCACCTCCACCTCTACCTCCACCTCCACCTCCATCTCTATTTAATTCCATCTCCATCTAACCTACATCTACATCTGCATCTGCACCTGATGTAGATGTAGGTTATTTGTAGATGTAGGTATTTACGTCAGCATCTACATTTACATCTATTCTCTGACCTCTAGAATAGAAGCTGTCTAGGCTGCTGGACCACTAATGAACTCATATTGTCTCATTGTACCACCTGGCTTCATATCTTCATGCCCTATATGGTCTGCATCTTCTCCCTCTAAACTTAAGCTGTGCACTTACTCTGAATAGTTTATGTTTAGATAATAAAGCTTTTACATTTACTATATAAAGGAGAAAATATATAACATACACACAGTTATTTATCTCTCCTCATATAATCCAGAGGTCCCATTAATTATGTTTTCAAATTATCATCCAAGTTGGTCCCTTCCCTTTTCATCCCCCTAAGGTGGCCTGGGCACAGCTGTCAGAGTTACATTTCCAAAATACCACATTGATCTCAGCACAGCCAGATTCCCAAAACTACAGGAAAGACCTTTGGTCATTTGCTTAGATTCCAAGACAGCTAATTCCTTCTACGCATATCACCTCTCCATGAGACCATGTTGCAGAAAACGTCTTACTCTATGCCTTGTCCAAGGTCAGCTTTGTTCTGGCTGCTAAGCCATGGGGCTTCTAGTGAAGGAACCCCGACACACGAGCTTACATGTCACGGGGCCTCTCTTACGTTGCACACAGTGTCTTCACTACTGTTTTTCTCCCACTATCTTGTTAGGAATTTTAAAAAATAAAATAGGAAAGAAAAAAAAAATAAACCATGGACTTCTTTTTTCTCTTCCAGACACTATTCCACTCTTTATAATTTGGCAAGTCTCTTTTCCTCTAATATGACACTGTCCTTTGAAGTTTTAGACTTTCCTTGATGCCACCCTGCAGTTTGGCATAGAATTACATATTTGAATGTAAAATAGTAATTTTCTCTTACCAACTTATTTCTCTCTATCTGGCATGTTACAAAAGTCAAATGAATGCTTAAATCCCCCCACCCAAATCCCATACACATTAATGTGGAATATACTTGCAATTAAACTTTCAGATGAAAATTTTACATTAAAAATTAAAAATCTAGTTTTATCCTATTGATGATCACTTTAAACATTTTAAAATGAAGTAAAATGTGATAAGAGTAATTGAAATATTACAGCTCATATCATTTTTAATATAAAATGTAACTTTTTAAGGTACACAACATTTTTAGCCCATAATATTTAATAAGATAATACTTAAAAACAAAATTTAGAATCCTGCAAAAAGAAAAAGTGCAAGGGCCAGGGAGATGGCTCAGTAGGATAAGCACTTGACTGGCAAAC
>NDGN011503674.1:7427-47749 GCA_002564285.1 Tympanoctomys barrerae
AGAGAGAGAGAGAGAGAGAGAGAGAGAGAGAGAGAGAGAGAGAGAAAGAGAAAGAAAGAAAAAGATAGCAGGTCATGACTGCATAGATTTACATAGACAACAGTCTACTTTTGATGCATTGCCCTGGGACACTCTCAGATCTGTTATGACAAGTTAAAATTCAACAACACACAGCTACTTGCACGTGGGTAGAGGATGCTCCAGGATCTAGAGCACAGACCTGGCCGTGACGCACAAGCCAGCCCTGTGACTGCAAGACAAGCTCGAGTCAAGCAGGCGCCTGTCCTTTTTATCCTCAAAGAGCCACTCCTCCTCCGCACAGCCAGGCATTGCAGAAGAGCAAAGAGTGTGTGTGTCTTGGGTTCCTTTGTGCATGTCACACCCAGAACACAGGAAGCCACAAGGGCGTATTGCTCGGATTTGTGTGATTCGTGGGGCTCTGGTCAAGAGCGGCTGTTAGCAGTACCATTTGGGGGAGTCTGGAGGTACATGCAGGGTTCCATCAGGAGTAGGAGCAGACGGTGAGCTCCAGAGAGCCCTGGTAGCCCCACCGCAGCAGCCCCGCCACCCCCCCAAGTCCCAGGAAATGCCCATCAAGGTCGCAAATACCCTGGTAGGAGGAGAGAGGAGGGAGGGAAACAGGCTTTGGACCCTAGGTCCCAGCCACCTTGCTGTGACTGTGCCATCCACTGCTCACGGGACACCTTGAGGCCTCAGGCCCCAAGACGACAGAGAGAAGAAAGCAGCTGGGCCATTCCCTGGAGCTGCTTGCTGTGGTCGTGCGCTCTCTCCTTGACTCCACAGCGGCAGTGAAAGGAAGCCAGCAGCCAGAGCTTTGCTCAGCCTGTGGCCAGGGCCTCGCAGCGCCCATGGAGCGTGGGTCTGGGTTATGTTCTCCTAAAGCTGTCTCTTTTTGGTAATGATAAAGATGTTTTTTGAAGGAGCCTAGTTTAGCCACACACAGTGGTGGATCCCTCTAACCCCAGCATTCTAGGAGGCTGAGACAGAAGATGGCAAATGCGAATCCAGCCTGGACAACTTAACAGACTGTCCCCAAAATAAAGAATGGGCTGGGAATCTAGCTCAGGAGAGAAGAAAAAATAAAAGCCTTACTCTTCTCCATGCCCTTTTTTCTGTCTTTCGTTTTGGTACCAGGGATCAAACTCAGAACCTTGCACTTGTCAGACAGGTGCTTATGCTGCTGAGCTATCTCCTCCCTCCCCCCACCTTTTTTTGTTTTTTTGAGACAAAGTTTCACTATGTAGTTCAGGTTTGGCTTGAACTCACTTTGTGGCCCAGTCTGGCCTCACACTCATTGCAGTCCTCCTGTCTCAGCCTCTTGAGTGCTGGGATTATAAGCGTGCACCATTACGCCCAGACAATAATATCTTTCTAGTAGTTGCGAGTCAGCTTGCAGCTTTGCAGGGGTCACACCCCAACTCTGAGGTGTGAGGGCCTGCTGCACGGCAGGCCATGTGGCTACGGGGCTGGGCTGGGCACTGGGGTGCAGCTGAGTGGCTTGAGAGGGCTCGAGGCAGGCTTTCCCCATAATCACTCCTAGCCCAAAGGTGACGGCCATTTGGGTGCCAGGTGTGTAGATGCCACTGTTTCTCTCAGGGTCACCTGGTGTCTCTGTTCCTGGCTTCCTCTTATCCTCCAAAGGAAATCAGTCACCTGCAGATAGGGCCTGCCCTTGTGACAACTGAAGCAGCCCCATTTCCATGAAGGCTACCTGTACAGGTGCAAGAAGACTCAGCAAGTCTTCGGGGGCTACGGTTGTACCCATAATGATGCCCCAACTCCAGCACCATCCACTGATGGGTCCTTCTGACATGACCCAGGACCATGTACTCCAGTGCTGGCTGCACTGCGCTGTGCCCAATGTGGCTGCTGTGGGTACAGTCTGCACACGTGTTGTGAACACCCTGAACACGTCAGGGGCACGTGTGCATGTGTATTATGGACATACCTGCATGTATGTACTGACACGCACTTTTGCACACATCTGTTGCCCAGGGAGGAAACTGAGAGCTCGGTAGATGCACTTCTGGGCCAGACCCCTGAGTACTCTAGGACCACGCCCCCAGGGCCCCCTGTGTGTCACTCCCTGGTGGAGCTGGGTGAGTTGAAAGAATGAAAGTACAGGAAGGAGAGGCTGGAGCAGGCTCGTGGTGTGGGCAGTGTGAGGTGCAGGTGAGCAGGTGAGCAGGTGGGGCACTGCCTGCACAGGTGCACGCTCTATGGCCCTGGGTGAAGGGACCCACAGAGGGACTGGCTGTTGGGCTAATGCCACACACACCACCCTAGCCACTATCACATCTTGCTCTCTGGCCAGAGTTGCTCCCTGACCCTCCTGCTGCACCCCTGACAGTGGCATCAGAGCCGCAGACTCCACGGTGGTGGGTGGGTATCCGTGCATTTCCTTATTAATAGATCAGGCTGGCATCTTTGTCTTTGGACCATCTGGATGCATACCAGTGCAACACGCCTGTCAGGGCTCAGACCTGGAGTGTCTCTAGGGATTCACCCGAAAGGGATGGTTTCCAGAGTGCTGCTACTGAGGAGGTGGGCTTCAGCCACTGAGACCACACTCTGGGAAGGAGACAACAGTGGTCTCTTCCTTTGCTTCTCTTCTGAACTCCAGCCCTGAGGCATGTGTTCTGCCACACAATCACCACAAGGCCTGCCTTGGAGCCAACCATGGACCAAACACTCCCAAACCATGAACCCAACACCATGTTCTCCACCAGCTGATAATTTAGGTGTTTTCTTCTTAGACTGTTTTTTTTTTGTTTGTTTGTTTTGGTACTGGGAATCAAACTCAGGACCCTGCTCTTGACAGACAGGCATTGTATCACTGTGCTATCTCTCCAGCTTCAGATGTTTTCTAACAGCACAGCCCTATTCGTGGTTTCCATCCTTTCCCTGCTGGGAATTCTGGAATTCATCAATTTCCTGAAGCTCTTTGCATATTTGGAGTACAACCACAGCCCACCCCTATGCTCCCTCACACTTCCTGTAGGATCACTTGGACCAGCACCCAGAGGGGATCTGGACTACGGTGCTGCACATAGCTCCTCCCACTGGTCACCTGGAGCTGCAAGTGGTGTGGGTGCTGGGGTGTACAGTGGCTGTCTTGGTCCTGGAGCCCCAACCTGTGCTGTCTCCAAGGTGCCTGTTCACAGTATCATGTCTGTGTGTTGAGTCCCAGCCAGTTCCTGGAGGCCCCTCTCTTCTGCATGTGGGGCTGAGAGGGGGACCTCAATGGGTTTGGCACCAGGTGTAGTCTGTCTGGGGGTGCTTGCTCACAGGGTGCCATCTGGCCAGTGCTGGATCCCCTCAGTACAGGTGATCCTATGATGCCTGAGCCACGGTAGGATCACCCTGAGGCTGTTGTGCTGGGCCTCCAGGGGCTGTGGCTGAGGCCAGGCAGTGACGCCTGGGCCAGACTGGGTAGAGGCCTGAGAGAGGCCTGGTGCTCCTCCCGGGTCTGTGGCAGGGGTCATCAGGTGGGTGGAGGTGCGAAGGCCTACCTGTGGGGCAGGTGTGGGACCCCTGCTGAGGATGCTGTCAGAAGTGACCGATGTCTTTCATGGATCCTGGTCTGCAAGAGACCCTGTGTCACCTAAGTGACCAGTGACTGACCACGTGCCTCCTGAAGGATGACCTTGTATAGCTGGATCTCCCGAGTCCCCAGTGTCCTTGGGGACATCATGGATGAGGGCTGGGAGCCACAGAGAAGCCCCAGGCCATGCTGCAGAAGGCTCTGGCTGGCAGTCATGGTGGTTGGGCTGTGGGGCCCGAGTTGAGCGCAAGGAAGGGGCTGGGGGCTGGGCAGCAATTGAGGCCCAGTGAATGTGCAGGTGGGACACAAAGCAGGTGCCATGTGCACCCACAGGTGACCTCAGGGGCACATCCTGGAGAGGGGGGGTCCTCCCCACACCTGCCTGGCCCTGGGAGGTGTGCAGTTGGTTGAGGGGTGAGAGTGGTCTCCTCAGGGGAGCTGGGCTTTGCAGAACAACAGGGCCAGGCAGACATGCAGACACTCAGCAGGGCATTTTTCAAACACAGATTTCATTTATTGTTCACAGGACCCACACATGATACTATAGGACAGAGACAGAGGCTGATGATGCCTGGCTTCACATGGAGCCGCTCCTCAGGCGGGCGATGGCGAACCTGGTCCCTCTTAGCCGAGACTGCACACCATCTCACCGCAGGCAGGCGACAGCCAGGTTCCCCACCACGTCCACCTGTCCCTAGGCTGAGGTGCGCTTCCTGCGTGGCAGCTGCCTCTCTGGGCAGCACAAGGGCCACATGGCTCTGTGACGCCAGCATAGATGGGAGCTTGCTCAGCCACCCTGCAGGAGTGGGGTAAGCCAGGCCCCGCTGACCCCTGGGGTGGCCAGTGTGCTGAGAGTGTGGCAGAGGCAGGTGGGTCTCGGCCACAGGCTTCCCTGGTATTGCTAATTATTCTTGTAAACAAAACCCAGAGCATCAGCCACAACCATATATTTTGAGAATTTGTTTGGACACAGAGAAATAGGATTTAAAATGCCAGTTCCTAGCAGGTGAAGTGTCCCAAGACGTCACATGTGCCTGAGACCCCACATGTCACAGCCCTAGCCAGGCAGACAGTGGGCTCTGGGCACTCAGGTGGCCTTGGGTGGGGATGCTTTCTGGTGAAGCCCACAGCATGGCAGGGCCGGGCTGACCAGCACCCCGAGGGCAGGAGTAGCAGCAGCCTGAGCTGGCTCCATGGAGAACCACTTCTCTCAGTTGCAAGAAAGCAGTGCGCCCATCGCATATACCAGCCCTGGTCCTCCACAGCCCTGGGTGAAGCCCACATGTGCGACAGCTGAGTGGCACCCTCTGGTCCCAGGAAAAGGACTGCGCAGATCTGGTCTCTTTCCTTCCATCTCTGCCCGCTCAGACATGCAGGGGACTTGGCTTTTAAATCTGAGCAACACAAGTGGGCCATGTGGCCTCAGTGGGCAAGGGGACTCGCATGGTATATGTACAGAAGCCGAGTCCTCCTGCAGGCCATGGGCCACACGAGCTGCAGGGGCCACCGGCCAGGCATGATGGCAACCAGTTGACGTCGTTGAAGGGATCAATGTGGTTCTCATGCCACACGGGAGACAGCAAGCCTGTCCCTGGGTGTTTGCTCTCCATGAAGCTGAGGTTCCAGGGTGGGGTGGCCCTCTTTCTCCGAGCGCCTCTCCCTGGCAAGGACCTGCCCGGCTTCCCAGTTCACTGCTGTGCTACACCAGGAGCCAGTGGCGCAGCTGGAAAGAAAGGGGGCTTACTCAGGGGTGCAGGCAGCACCATGTGGGGCTCTCTTCTGTGAGGCTTGGGCATGACCCTGACTCACATGGCACTGTGGCCCACGCTGCTGCAGCACCAGTGCCCTGTGTGCCCCCCAGGCAGTGAGGAGCCCCGTGGGCTGCCAGAAAGTGTCACCACTGTCACCAGGGACTGCTTATCCAGCCTGCTTCCGAGCATTAGTAATACCTAATGGTAAAACCCTGTCCCGAAACACTTAAGACATGATGGCTGGCCTGTCCCTCAGCATATGAGGTTCAGAAACATGGCAGGTTCTTGTCCCCTCTGTGCTCAGCACCCGCGGGCTCACAGGATATTCTATTGTGAGGGCCAAGCTGTTGGTTACAACAGCCTAGTGGGGACACTGGGACTGGGACCCGGCTCACATGCCACCATGCAAGCTAGAATCAGGAGACACCTCTCTGGAGGGAGGGGCACCATCCAGATCCTGGGAAGGGGGGCTCAGATTTGCAGACCAGAAGCCAAACAGCAGCTCTGCGTGAGGGTTAAGTGGACACCTGGTGGGACCCAGAGGCAGGTCACGGGGATGCTGGGAGACACTGCAAGAAAGGACACTGTACTAGGATGTGCATGTCCCCAGGATGCAGGCAGAGGTACAGTCCCAGCATGAGATGAGCACAGACCAGAGGGTTGGGGAGCTAGGTGCAGGAAGGGCTGGGGCAGAAGACAGCACAGATGGTGGTTGAAAGTGCCCAGATTGGACGGAAACGATAAACTGGACAAGCTCGATGAACAGCGAGCACCAAAGCATAAAGTGCATACAGTATACCCCCACTGTGCACAAGCCAAGCCGAGCCCAAGACAGCAAACAAACAGGATGTCTCCCCACCTAGGGAACAGCTGCAAGTAAGCGGGGTGCGGTGGTGCACCTGTCTGTCATCCCAGCACTCTGGGAGGCTGAGGCAGGAGGGTTGCTACTTCTACTTCAGGTATAGCATGGGCAACTTTGTGACGTAGTGAGATCCTGTCTCTAAATAGAAAATATTTTTAAAGGGACTGAGGATGTGCTCAGTGCAAAGATCCTGGATTCCAACTCTAGTACTGAAAAAAATAATGACACAATAACGAAACTAAAGCCAAATACTGTACTTTTCAGGAATACAGATGTCATTCAATCTGTCTCCTACCTACTGCCTGTTGACCACGGATCACCTGTCAGCCTGCCTACCTGCGCATCATTATCTACTGTTGTCTGTTTGCCTCTGCTTTCCACCCACCCTGCCAACCGGCCTACAATCACTATACAGACCGAGACTGCCTGCCTCAGGGACAGAGGCTGCAGGGCAAGGTGTTTGGTTTTCATAGGGCAGGCTCACAGGTCAGGAACAAATGCCCACGTGTGGCCCAGGTCCATAGGTGCAAACCCCAAAATCAATCCGCATATGGTAAGAGACCCAGACCAACACCTGAACCCAGGATTGGACAGGGCAGCCAAAGGCGAGACAGACATACGCCAAGAAGTCTTAGAACCACCGTAGCGGGCCAGGGAGATAGCTCAGTAGAATAAGCACTTGCCTGGCAAGTGCAACTGAGGCGGTGTGTTGGGGTGAAACTGTGCAAGGCGGAAGGGGAGCTGGGGAGCTGGCTCTGGGACCAGGACACCAGGGGGCGGTGGGAGGGGTGACCCCTGAGTGCCCCAGTGAAGCAGGCTGGGAAGAGACAGACTTCCCCGCCAGGGCTGACAGTGCACCCCGACTGCTTTACACACTGTGCGTGCACTTTGTGGAGCTGGCTATGTGGAGGCGGAGCCTTCCAGAGCCCCACGGACAGCTGGGGTCGTGAAAAGCCCGGCAAAGTCCTCCTTAGGAGGAGCGAGGCCTAAGCCAGCAGGGTGGGCAGCCGCACGCGATACCCCACAGCAGAGCAGCAATGCAAGGCTGCTCTGTGTGTGAGAGTGAGGCGGCAGGCAGCCCGAGAAGGCCGAAGTCCTTGCTGCACTCGGGCAGCGCAAGACGGGGACTGGCTTTAGACTGAAAGCGAAATATTGGCCAACTTCAGGGGAACTGCCAAACGAACCAAAGCACGGGCTTCTGAGCAAGTACAGAGAAATACATAGAATAAGAAAACAAACACAAAGAGGCAAGAAAGAAGGAAATCAGCATGGAAACTGGGGCGGGATGAGAAGGCAGGGGAGCCCATCTCCACGGACCAACATCATAGCTGGTAAGTGGGTGGTCCAGCTGTCAGGAGGGGCTTCCCAGTGGGTGCAAAAGACACCCACAGCTGAGGTCAGAGGTCAGAAGTTAAATTTGTTCCAGCAAAACAGACTTGAGAGCAAAGTGATGAAGGGTGCTGGCTGAGTTTCAGAGAGCGCAGCCTGGACTACTGGGGTAAGCAGAAGGGGTGTCCTGCAGGCCGCGGGCCACTCAGCCACTGAGGGAAGGCTGGGCAGCACTGCAGCAGCGGGGGCAGCAGAGGCAGCACGGAGCAGCAGGGCGAGGGTGCACTCTCACCAGCACATGTGGGGAGCCCTTGTCAAAAGTGGTCAGGTGCGAGGCCACTGAGAAGTTGGGGCAGTTTAGAAAAATCTCAGGAAGTCTGAGCATGGTGCAACCATGTTAGACAGCATCAGGGAGACAGCCCCTGGGAGGCTGAGGCAAGACTATCAATCAGTCGAGCCCAGTCCAGGTGGCTTCGTGAGGCCCTGTCTCCAAATAAAAAATGAAAAACACTGAAGCTGGAGCTCAGTGTGAAGGGCCCAGGTTCAACTTCCTGTGCCACACTAAAACAGCTCCAAGCAGACCTTTAAAAAGAAAATTGAGGGGAGAGTGCAAATGTTGCCCCTACTACCACAGATTATGCAGCCAAGCTTTGTGCATCTGAGGAGACTGCAGAGGTCAGCACATCCGGGGGGTACAGCTGATAAGCGGACTTCTATGCAAGTTATGAGTTGAAGTCACATCAGGAATTAAACTATATTTTAGACTAATTATAAAAAAATTGGCAGGACCAGTGGAAGGCAAGAAATGGGGGAATGCGCAGCCTTGCATGATGAATTAGAAGGGAATGAGTTGCAGATGAAGGGTCTGAGCCCCAGATGGAGAAGCTGGCGAGTGATGGAGTAGGCTGGGAGCTGGGAGGAGAAATCTCAAGGGAACAGGCCAGGCATGGTCCTGCCTACGAGGCTGCCACAGAGGACCTGGATGGGCCCACTGTAGCCAAGGCCACATGGTGGCCTGGTGTGGGAGATCGGAGATGGGGCTGCCCTGCCTCGTGTCTGAGCACCTGCTACCCCAGCCATGTGGCTCTTTCAGGTCCACCTGCCCTCACTGCCGCTGTCTGCTCCAGGTGCCTGCCCACAGCTTGCCTGCTCCTGACCCTAGTGCTCTGGGCAGCCTCTGCCTCCACTGCCCAGGGAGGGTGAGGAAGCGGCAGGTGGAACAGGGTGGGCGGGAGTGCAAGACACATACTGTGGAGCTTTGAGCTCAGAAGTTTCATCTCTCTCTCTCTCTCTCTCCCCCCACCTCCCTCTCTCCATCTCTCTTTCTCTCTCTGTCTCTCCCTCTGTCCCTCTCTCTCTCCTTTCTTTTTGAGACAGGGTCTCACTTGTAGTTCAGGTTGGCCTTGAGCTCATGGTGATCCTCCTGCCTCAGCCTTCTGAGTGCCAAGATTATAGGTATGCATTGCAGTGCCTGGTTGGGAGGAGTTTCTGCCCCTGCAGCCCCTGCTGGGCTGGGCCCTGGGCACCGAGTCTTGGGCTCAGGGTGCTGCTTCTCCCTGTATTTGGGGACCAAAGCCCACTGGTGGGGTGAAGTATCTCCTTGCCTCTCAGCCTGGAGCAGGGAGGACTAGCATCCTGGGCTGTGAGGAGGGTGGGCTTGAGTTCTCTGCATGCTCCTGAAGCTGCTCCATGCCTTGGAAGACATGAGAGGCACGCACAGGCACGTGAGCCAGGGGACAGTGTGCGCCTGGTGATGCCTGGTGTGACCATGAGCTCTCACTGAACTTCCTTGTGCCCCAATTGCTCCGGACACCCCAGCCCTGGGCATCTCCTGGCACTGCCTCCTCAAGGTCTCTGGAGGCTACAGGCTCCTGCTGATCCTCTTGGTCACATGCAGGATGCCTGCAATGTAGCTCTGGTGCCGCTCACCCCACTGGCCTCTGGCCTCTGCCCTCCATCCCTGGGGGTGGAGGGGCCCTGTCAGCACCAAGGGTTGTGGCACTTGGTGTGCTCGGAGCATGGGTCAGTGGCAACCAGTGCTGCTCATGCCAGGACCTCCCTGCCCTGAGGAGCAGCAGAGGGCAAGGGCATCGCCCTCCATCACTGACCCCTCAAGGGCCTGGTGAGGACTCACCGTGAACTGGCGCACCTCCCCTCGGTTCACGAGCTCACGGTCCTTCTCGGGCGTGATGGCCTGGGCCAGTTTCTAGGGCAGAGGGGGTGTGGTGGACGTGTGGTCACAGGCGGAGCCCCAGGCTGGTCCCCATCTCAGGCAGGGCCTAGTTCTGCCTTGCAGGAGTCCAATCAGTGCAGTGGGCACTGAGGACAGCCCTGTCCCCTGCGTTCCCTCCCTCCCTCCCTGTGGCAGCCCATGACCTTCTGCTGCTGTCCACAGAGCAGGCCCATGGAGTTCTGACCTGAGGTGGTGCTACAGCCGGGGCACACCTCAGTGGCAGACATTGGACATATACACATATACATATGGGCACCACACGTACATGGACACATGAACACATGAACCAGAGTACACACGTGTGGACACAGGACCCACAGGCAGGCATGCAGAGACCATACATACAAACATGGGGGCATATGACCCACAGGCAGATGTATGCATGGATGTAGTGAACACGTATATGAAGCATACACGGGCACACATATAAGACTCAGATCTGCACACACCTGGACATTGTACATGAACACAAAGACCCATGGGTTTACAGACCCCAGCCACACATGCCGACACATGGGCACATGGATACCCCTGGCGGCCCCACCCCTTATGGGCCAGCCTCCTTTGCTCTTCTGGCTACAGAGGAACATGCAGGAGTGGATGGAGCTGTGGAGGCCATCCTGACCTGGTGCCCTGTGCCCACCCACCTCTCGGAAGGATCCTGGGAGGCTGCAGAACTTGTAGGCTGCGTAGATGGGCACCATAGCCATGGAGGAGGTGGCAACTGCCCAGCCCAGCGCATTGGCCCAGGCAGGAAAGACGTAGGTGCCGTAGTGAGGAGGCCTGAAGGTCACCACGCTGACCACGACCACAAACTGAAACCAAGGACACAGGCAGCAGACTCCTGAGGGACAGGTAAGTGGCAGCAATGGGTCTCAGCTAACATGTTGCCCCCAGGGCGTGATGGGGCAGGACCACGTGGACCTCATCCTTCCAGACACAGCTGTCCCTGTCCTCCTCCATCTTTGCTTGACACCACAGCCCAGCAGAGCCAGCCACCTCTCAGAGCACAATCTGCATCCTGTGTGGGACCCAGGGTAGCCTTTGTGTGTTCTGAAGTAAGTGGCAGACCGTGGAGCTGACCTTAGCACTGCATGACGGGGGACAGGGCCCTGTCACTTGGGCTCCAGGGGACCTGATAACCAGCAGCACACACGCACTGTTGCTGTAAACGTGACCTCATACTTGTGCACTGGCTGCACTATAAGTACACACACAGTGCACAGCTGCACAGGCCTGCATGCCTACGTGGGTTCTGCACACCGCCAGCAGTCAGACACACCTTCCTGGGACATCTCCTGAACTGCACACAGGCCGAGTCCTGCCTGGGACGCTGGCGAGTGCAGGGCCAGCACTGGGCTCGGGACCCTTCTCACAGGGCCACACACAAGCTGGAGCCTGTGCTGGGAGTTCCTGCATGCACCTGGGCTGGGCCCATCTGGCACCGCTTCCCTCTCTGGCACTCTGGGAGCTCAGTGGCTGAGGATCCAGCTCAGGTGTAGAGGACAAGGAGACGCCACCTCAGGCCCTGCTGGCCCAGGCAACTCCCTGCACCTGCAGACTCAGGGCAGCATGAGACTATTCAGCCACTGGAGCCACCTGTTCCACCTGTCTGGGAAGTGTGGGCTTTGCAACACCCCATGGCTTAGAGCATAAAGCCAGGTGACCACAGATCACCCCAAGAAGGGCCCCAGGGGCTCGGGGAGGGAGCCTGGCTCGTGCCTTTCTGTGGCTCTAGCACACATAGGCCTGAATCCTGTCCCCCGTCACTCCAGGGGCAGGTGCATGGCCAGCCTGGTCTGGGTGCCCAGATGGAATGCGCATCACTCTTGGGGATCCTCAGAGAAGGAAGCCACCAGCAGACCAGAGATTCCATGTGCATCTTTGGGACCTGGGGAAGCTCAGGGTGGGTGTGGAGGACGGGCTGCATCAGTCTTACCAGCAGGAAGCAGGGGCTGACCAGTTTCCAGCACAGCCGCCAGTACAGGCTGGGCCGCCGCCCCGTCATCTGCTTGATATCCTCGCTGAACTGCCGGACACCTGGGGGGTGGGGCCATTGGCATCAGGACTGTGACCCAGGCCTGTGTGCAGCTGGACCCCTGCTCCTGACCCCATCCCACAGACCCCTGGATGCCCCCAGACTCTGAGGAGGGGCTCCCAGTGCAGCTACTAGAGGCCTCGCTGGCTGCTAGTCCCTACATGTGGGCTCAGTCCCGGTGAGCCCCTGCCTGGCCAGTACTTGGGACACCTGTCTAGTGGCCCTGACCCTGACCATCCCCTTAGGGCCTCCTCCTGTCCCACAGCCCCCTAACTCCTTCTGCAACTGGTATTTTTTCCACTTTTTAAAAAATTATGCAAGTGGGGTGTAGTGAAACCTGACTATAATCCCCACATTCAGGAGGCTGAGGGAGGAAGACTGCTGGGAGTTCAAGACCAGCCTGACCTGTGTAGGACCATCTTCATAAAAACTGTGGCCCAACATACATAACATAGATATCTAACATTTGCATGTCGCTGTGCTGACACCGTACCTGCCACGCCCTGAACTCACTTTTTCCAAGGTAAGCTCTGCTCATTAGATACCACTCCTTCCCCCTCGTGACCCCCCACAGTCTCAGCTATCTTCGGACTTGACCCACATGGAGGAGCACACAGTGTCTGCCCCTGGGGACTGGTTCTTGCCAGCCCGCAAGCGTCCCTGACGCTTATCCATGTCCCAGTGCATGGTAGGACTGCGGTCACGGTTGAAGGCTGAACAGTATTCCACAATCACTGATACTTAGAAAAAGTGAACTCCAGAAATGTAATAAACGACATTTCTTCTCCAGCAGCTCTCCTGAGGCCCACTTTAGGAGACGGGTTTTTCTTTTATTATTGTTATCTGCTTCTTTGCGCTGCTGGCCCGCTGTGTAGCTCAGCACTGTGCCAAGCTGTGGGTGACGTGGGCAGCTGCACGGGGTGCCTCCTGGCCTCGGCTGCAGGAAGTCCTGGAGTCCAGGAGTCCTCCGTGATACTCATGCTCAGGACAACTGTCACAGGCACTGCCAGCTCTCCTGGAGGCACTGCGGTGAGGTGAGGCTGGCTGATGCCCAACCTCTGTTACAGATAGGAAAGCCGGAGTGTGGTGAGGGGCTTGGCTCTTGTCAGCCTGGGCTTCCCCGTGCTTGGCCCGCTGTGTGTGGACATTCTGGGCAGTGGGCAGGGCAGCGCCCTCACTCATGAACAAGCAGCCAGGCTTGGGTCCTGCCTGTATGCAGTGTCAACTCGAGGGACGACTGTCCTCTACCCACCTTGCTGGAACCAGGCACGCTGTCTGTGAGCACTGCTATCACAGCTGGCCGCCGTCACCCAGATGGAGCCTCCAAGCAGGACTCTGCCCTCTGTGCCCACTTACGGGGTCCCAGCAGCGCAGGACGCCATAGGTCCCACAGCTCACGAGGCCCAGGACGCTCATACTGCCCACCGCACCACAGACACAGCACAAGCTCCCTGGAGCCAAAACATCTTGCTTCCATGGGCCTCTTTGCCAGCAGGAAAAAAGGCTGCCAGAGACCCAGCACCATCTCCCTACCAGACTCACCGTAGAACCAGGCCACCCCAATGGCTTCAATGAGCACCCCGAAGAGGATGGATGTGCCGGCTGCAAAGTGGTCCAGCAGGGTGAAGACGTAGATGCCCCCCTGGAAGAGAAGGGCCCTGGCTGAACTCTGGCTGGCCGCACACCCTGCTGCAAGAGTACTTATCCTGAAAGCCCAGCCACAGATGCACCCTATAGGTGCTGAGCCTGGGCAGGTCCCATGTGGGTCAAACCCACCCACCCGCAGCTCCTGGGGGAAGTGCCAACCTGCTGCTCCTCCCTCTCCTGAGCCCCAGGTCTTCTGGGAGGCAGCAGCCTCTGCAGGCCCCACACAGCGCCCCCGGACACCCTTGGAGGGGATGCCCCTGTGGGTCCCCTCTGCACATGGTTCCCCTGGCTTCTGTTGCAGAGCCGCCCACCCCATGGGGGCCCGGATGCCAGCAGGTGGTGGTGCCTACATTGGTGACGCAGAAGAGTGACAGCAGGAAGGTGCCCAGCACGATGCACAGCGTGAAGAGCTCCCGGTGCCGGTGTAGCAGTTGAAACTCGTCGATGAGCCCCGTGATCACAGACTCCATGCCACCCATCTGCAGGCACAGATGAGGCACTCGCACCTGGCCCCGGAGATCGGGCCCGGGACAGACAGGGAGCAGAGACCAGCATACAGCCCAGCGCAGGATGAGGAGACAGCCTCGGGGAGTCTCGCTGGGGATAGGGTCCCCAGAGAAAGGTCATTGGGCAGGGCCGGGCCATGGGGATGACACAGTGCTGTCCCCCCAGGGCAGGAGAGTGGGGATAGTATAGGTCTAAGGCACAGCTTGGCTCTGCAGTCTAGAGTAAGGTGTCCCTCCTACTAATGCATCCCAAAGTGGAGAAGGCTGTCCCCAGGCACATGGTGATGGGACACCCCAGACAGCCTGACATGTGCTTTAGGACCTGTGCACCCCGTGAGCATGGTACGTGGGGCCACCCTCCCAGGTGAAGGGATACGGGGTCATGGTGGGCCCTGGTCCATCCAGCAGGCTGTGACCCTGAGAGGTTGAAAGTCACTGTGAAGCCCCTGTTCCTGTGGATGTGAGCTCAGTTATACTCCAGGAAGCACGCCCTGAGCCCCATCAGGTGGGCAAAGATGTGGAGAGCCATGTGGCCCCAACTGGTCCTGATGCCCAGGGCTCAGTGGAGTGGAGGCTCTGATGGGGAGGACAGCGGGCTGGGCACTGTGGTGGCCCCGAGACAGCCAGCCCCTCACTGTGGTCAGACTCTGTCCTGGGGTTTCTGAATGGGGATCTGGAGCCCCAGGTGGGTGCCCTGTTGTGTGTCTTCACGGGCAGTCACTGTCACTGTGAGCCCAGCCAGGGCCACTGATGCCCAGGTACAGAGAGCAGTGCCTCAGCCCGGGCCCCGGGCCCCATACTCACGGCGCTGTCGAGCCCCAGGGTGAGCAGCATGATGAAGAACACCACGGCCCAGGCCGAGGACAGCGGGAGCGTGGCGATGGCCTCCGGATAGATGATGAAGATCAGCCCCGGGCCTGCGGTCAGAACCGGCTGGGTGGCGGGGGCTCCTGCTCCCCACCTGCGAGGCCAGCTCAGCCTGGGGTGCCCGGCTGGGCCCACAGGAGCCCCTCAGTGCCCTTGCAGACACCCACCCCAACCGCTTGGGTGCCTGCTTGTTCCCCAGCTCAGCAGCCTTGCTGCAACTCACTTGCGCCCACACCAAGCCACGGAGCACCAGGCAGGGCAAAGGGCAGGATGGGAAGGACGGGAGCGGTTTCTGGAGCGGCCCCGGCTGCCTGATAAGGCTGTGGCCTTGTTCAGTTGGTGCTCCTGGGCAGGGCCTGTGAGTGTGCAGGATCATTCACACACAAAGATGCAAGCACACACTCTCACAATATACACACATGCAAACATGCACACTCACACATGCGCAAATGCATCCCAGGACACACACACACACACACACACACACACGCTCAGCAGCCCAAGCAGTCATGACCTCCATCCCTGGGCCCTGAGGAACGCAGCTCCTCCCCTGCTGTGCCCAGGGCCCAGTACTGCTCAGGTGGATACAGCAGCTGCCTCCTAGTGGACATGGGACAGGTGCAAGTGTGGCTCACGTCCCCACTGCCTTGGCAGTAAGGACCCTGGAAGCCACAGAGGTGGGTGCAGATCTGCGTGGCCTGTGGGGTTCAGGAGAGCGGAGCACCCTGTGAACCACGCTGATGCACAGGCAAGGGACAAAGCAAACAGTGGTGCCCTGTGCCCCCAACACCTGCTCACCACACAGCCCTGGGCCCTGGCCTGCCGAGTCTGGACCCAGCACAACACTCATTAATTATCCTGACTGAAGTGGGTGTCCCTGCAAGGCAAGACGTCCAGGGTGTGGCCCATGGGGATGACCCTCTTCCTTGACACCAGAAAGCTGTGACGCTGAGAGGGCATGGGACCCCACCAAGGCTCAGCATGGCCTTGAATGAGCCCCAGCCAATGTCCCCTGGGAGCTGCTCGGTCATTGTTTCCACGGCTCATGGTCACACACCCTGGGTCCGGACCCGCAGCCTTATGTCGGACACCTTAGCTGCATCCTCCTCTACGAGGTGCACATCTGGCTCCAGGCTGTGGCAAATGGTTCTTAGCCATCGCTTGGGCCTGGAGGCTGAACCCAGGGCAGCTCCACCACTGGGCTAGCCTCCACCCTCAGCCCTTCTAGGAGAATTTTATTTCTAGATGAGGTCTCACTAGACTGCCCACGCAGGGCTTGAAATCACAGTCCTCCTGCTTCGGCCTTGGCCGGTGCGGGGATCACTGGCACACACCACTGCACATGGCATCTTTTTGAAACAATCAAAAGCCATAAGGTGGTCACTGCCTTTTGGGGTCCTAGAGCCAGCAAGGCACTCCCAAGGCACCCAGCACTCTGGCCGGGCTGGGGACACGAGCTCCTTTGAGACTCTAAAGCTTAACTGCTATAAGCTATGAGCTCAGGAAGTCTCTTCCTGCTCGGTGGAGGTAAAGACAGAAGCCAGCCTTCCCTCCCTGTACCTGAGTCAAGGTTTCACCACAATCCACGTGCCAGGGGCGCCAGTGACATTTACTTTGCCTGTTCAGAAACGTGTGGAGGATGCTGCCCCACTTGCAGGGGCTGATAGTTTTCAGGGCTGCTTATCATAATAAAGGGCAGGGAGCTGCAGTGAGTAAATTTCACCTCTGGGTTGATTTGCATTCTGTTTCCTTTCCCACCTTCTTTGGGTTTGTCTGGAGGGGAGACCTTAGGCTCAGGGACCTCAAGAGGGTCCCCGCAGCCTGGCTCTCTCTCCTGCAGGCCCAGCCTGTGTCCTTGCAGAGTGAGGCCTCCGTGACCAGCTCTCCCCGAGCTGTGTGATGATCAAGGCTGACGCCTCGGTCCTCAACACACAGGTGACAAGGTCTACAGATCCCACATACCCTTCCCACACCTGAGACCCAGGAGGAGCTCAGACAGCAGTGACAACAGCTGGACATCAGCTCCCAAAGTGACATGGGCCTGCTGGAAGCCCTGCCTCTGGAGGCAGACAGCTCAACACAGGTTTGGCCCCCAGTCACTAGGCCAGCACGCTTGTTCCCAGGGCTGACATCAGGGTGGTGCAGGGGTGCAAGGATGCTCACCATCCTTGGCCACATCCCCGATGGGCACGCTGTGCTTCTGAGCCATGTACCCTAGGAAGGAGAAGACCACGAAGCCCGAGGAGAAGCTGGTCAGGGAGTTGATGGAGGTGGTGAGGATCGCGTCTCTGCAAGACAAGACCAACATCCTGGTGCTGTAGGCGAGACCCTTGTGATCATGCTGCTCTTACATCATTGCCTCTGGGGCTGAGAGGAAGCCTGGGGGTGCTGCCTTTCTGGACATGGGCAAGTAGCCATGATTCTGTAGCCTTGTTGTCTCCTGGTTCTAGGGTGGAGTCAGGGCCCAGGGTGGGAGGGGTGCCTGAGGCCTGCAGGTAGGACTCCTGACACTAACGCGACGACAGGGTCCTGGGGAAATGTAGATTCCCCAGGTGGGGCTTAACTGTGAGTCCCCCCCCAGCTTGCCTGGGCTGTGGGGACCCCACTCAGGGTTGGGAAACAGGCTAGAGGCAAAGGTGCGCTTGGGGCTTAGGGCCCTCTGGAGATCACTGCCCTCCCAGTTCCCAAGGGAGCTGTCTGCAGCTGAAGGGCTGCACGCACCACCAGCAGAGTGGTGGACCCAAGTGGACACAGAGAGGGCTTGGGTAGAGCAATCTGGGACCTGTATCCGATGTCCTCCCACTGGGAACCTGCAGAGGCTGTCTGGCCATTTTGCTGTGTGCTGTCTTTATTTTTAGTGCATTTTTATCCCCAGGATGTGAGAGTAAATACAAGCCCGCAAAGGTCAAAGAAAGCAGGTCTCAGATTTAATTCTGTTCCTGTTTTTAGGAGGATTTGGGTCCAGCTTGAGGCTGTAGGTGGAACACGTTCTCCAGACCCCAGTGGTGTACATGCCCAGGTGGGTGGGGGTGAAGCTGGCCCAGAGCAAAAGCTGTGCTCCTAGGGTGGCCAGGATGGGACAGGAGAGGGCTGCTGTGCAGGGGCCCCCACGCGGCCCCCTCCAGAAGAGACACATTCATAGGAGGTTCAGCAGCTTCCTTAAGGTGAGGAGGACTTTGCTGGGAGCTGCCTGCCTGCAGACTCGAGGTTTTCCAAGCATTTCTCTCCCTTCCTGGGACAGATTCTGAGCCTGGTCCTCTCCCACAGGGATGGCAGCAGCAGTAATTGCCGACTGCCCCAGGAGCTGTATTTACCGATAGCAGTTGTTGGTGAACTTGTTGTAACTGGAGAAAGCGATCAGCACCCCAAAGCCCACACCCAAGGAGAAGCACACCTGGGTGGCGGCATCAATCCACACCTGCAAATGAAGGAAGGGGTTCCTGGTTAGAGGGGCAAGCAGGACTCTGGCCAGCGTGACCTTCCCTGGGAGTTGCCCTGTACCCCTCCTCACCCTTGGGCTCAGGAACACCACAGAGCCAGCGTAGAGCCTGCTCAGGCTCAGGGGCAAATGCCAAGGGGGTGCAGTCTGGATTCGCTGGGTATCAGGGCTCATGGCCCCCGACTGTGTGACCCTCCCACAGCATTGGTTCCTGCTCCACGGCATTGGTTCCTGACCCTGCTCAGCCTCCTTCCCAGGACCTCCCATACCTGGGAGTACATCGGCATGCAGTGGCCCTTGGAGATAGCTCTCAGCTGCCTGAGGCAGATGCTGTGCCCAACACACAGGCCCATGGCTCAGGCATGCATGGCCACAGCTACACAAACATGGCATTCAAATCTCAGACAGGCCAGCTGTCATCCCAGCTGCTCTGAAGGCTGAGGCAGGAGGACTGCAGGTCAGTTCAGGCAGATGGGGTTAGGCTAGTCAGCCCAAGCCTGTGGAGCTCACTTGAGGGCATACTCACCGATGCCTCGCAGAGCCGGTAGAAGTCCACACTCAGGTAGGCCCGGATGCCGTCGATAGCCCCTGGGAGGGTGAGCCCACGCAAGAGCAGGGCAGTGAGGACCACATAGGGCATGGTGGCCGTGATCCACACGACCTGAGGGGGAGGATGGCATCACCAGGCACTCACTGCCAGGGCCAGCCAGGCCTGGCCAGTTCCACAGGAACCACCTCACGACAGGGCAGGGAGAAGCGCCCTCTGCTGGGTGCACCCTGCTAGGGCAGCTGCGTTGGCTACCTGGCTGGATTTGCAGGCAGCTTCCCAGGGCTGAGCTGGGCAGCAAGCAAGGTAGATATGGCCAGGAGGGGTAGGGCTATGGTATGGGACCCAACCTGGCATGCATGAGGCCCCTCTGTGGGTACAGGGGCCTCAGTAGGTGTCGGCAGAGGAAAAGGCACGAAGCAACTGTCCTGTGGGGTCATTTTGGCCAAAGCAGCTCTGGTTACTTGTGTGATGCCCAAGTACTCTCATTAGGAACAGGGAAGAGCCTGCCGCCCAGCTTCGGGTTTGTGCCTCACCTTGCCCGAGGTCTTCACGCCCTTCCACAGGCTGAAGTAGAGCAACACGATGACCAGCACCAGGCAGGCTGTGAGCTGCCAGCGCGGCGGGCCCAAGTCGTCAATGCCACGGCTCAGGTGCAGGTGCAGCACGCCACGCCTGTGGGGTGGGGCTGGGTCACACAGAGCCTGACCTACCCTCCTGCCCACGGTGAGGCACAGCCTGGGGTCCACCACTGGGCTCAGAGTGGACAGACGCTAGCCCATCCTGGTCCTCAGCAGCTGCTTTGGACCTGTGAGGGAGGCCCAGGGCAAGCCTGGTGCCCACGGGTGGCCTGGGCTCGGAGCAGTGATGTGACCAACATGCCGATCCTGTGCTCTCTTGGGCTGATGCCTGGCTCCTGCTGCTGTGAAGACCAGACTTGGGACAGTGCTGCCCAGGGTGACCAGAAGCCACAGACCACTCTACATGTCCTTCCCAGGAAACTGTCTCAAAGGCAGAGGACAAGGTCATGCGGAGAGGAGACTGGACTGAGCTGGTGGATGGGCCTGAGTACTTCCTGTGCAGTAACTCACCAGGTTCTGGAGAAAGCCTGCAGGAAGCTGTGGGAAAGGCACTGCTCGGAAAACTGGGGAGCCATGCTACAAAGACGACACTGCAGCCCTCACACGCTTTGACTGTGCATCAGCCCGGCTTCCCTGAAAGTCATGCTGATCCCCAGGCTGGATGGTGGCCCACCCAGCTCCCAATAGGCCTCGGGCCACATGGAGAAATCTGGCTTTTCGGACTCTAGCATCGCAGCCAGGGCAGAGTCCTGGGCAGACAGAGTGGCCGCAGAGAGTTCCCATAACCTGCATACAGGCCACGGGGTTGCACTGAGCACAGGACTCAGCTCTGGGGGGCCAGGAGCTTAGGCCAGGCCTGCTGCACAGCTGAGGGACCTGGTCACAATGAGCAGGACCATCTGTGTGGCTGTGGTCACCCCCAGCCAGGTAGTAAAGGCAATGGAGAGCTAGAAGGCCAGCACCAGACCACATCATTTTCTCACCAAGCCTAGCATCTAATACAAACTAGAGGGCATGACCAGAAGTAGAAAATGTGACCTGAATCCATGAGGAAAATCAGCAAAGAGCCATTACTCACCATATGCAAAAAATTAAAACAGCTAAGAGAGCTGAAGATCAAGGCTAAAACTCTCTTAGGAGAAGACACAGGCTAACTGCAGGAACTCAAATGTGGCGATGGGCTCTTAGACATAGCAGAGAAATAAATAGATACATCTAACTTTGTTAAATTGAAAAACGTTTGCACATCACAGAACTGTATCCACCAAGTCAAAGGCACACCCTCAGAAGGTAACTAGAAGACTGAGTGCTAATTAACGCAAAACAAGGGGTTAGAAAGCAAGGACGGGGAGAGGAGGCGTCAGCCCGAGAGCACTGAGGGGAGCTGTGAGAGCAGCCACACTGGCCGTTCCCACCTTGAAATCCACATCACAAGACAGAGATGGCCCTGCTGATTCAGAAGCGAGGGCCACTCCCACGCCACTCCATGAAGCCCACGCTAATGACGCACATGGGTTAAAAATGAAAGCTGGGAGACACACAACTCCCACCACCAGTCCTGAGGCAAAGAGGTACCAGAGCACCACGAGACACAGCAGACCTCGGAGGGAGAAACGCACCACCGGGGACTCTGGAGAGGGTACCCACACGCACACTCCTCCTGTCAGAGCTCCTGAGCACCGAGAGAAAACTTGATGGAAACAAACAAACCCAGGGCTGTAGCTGAGATTATACCCCTGTCACTAAGATAGGTACAGAGACAATTCGCTATGGATGTGAAGACCTCCACACTATGAACATGGCCCACTGGGCACCACAGTGCTCTGGCCAACAGCAGCAGCAGGAGCAGCACAATGTAGGACTTAAAAAAAAAAAAAAAAGGATTGCACTGTTTGGCCTCTGATTCCTGGCCTTAGGTGATATTCCTGCCTCAGCCTCCTGAGTTCTGGTGTGGCAGCTGGCACCACCAGGCCTGGCAAGAAGCACATTCATTTTAAGTGAACATGGAGGCCTCACCATCACATACCATGGAATGGGCCACAAAACAAATCTTTTCTGTTTTGAGACAAAGTCCCACTGTGTAGTTGCAGCAACCCTCCTGCCTCAGCCACTATGCCTGGCTGGGAACCCTCTGAACTAGAGGAAAATAAAAACACTTATCAGACTTAGCAAGAGGCAGGCAATGAAGTCCCCACTGAAGCGAATTCCTAGCTTTCAAGCTATGAACGTCAGTTGACATCAGCAACTGGTGCGGTTCGAGTGTGTGCAGGGTGTGTGCAAGTGCTGACATGCTAAACATCTGAGTCAGCTGGTCCTGTTTTCAATTCCTCGGCCCACATCTCTATGGAATGGGTCACAGTGACCTGCACAACTCCGGGTGAACCCCTAGTCTCTGTCCTGGGCTTCAGTGGACACTGCTGAGAGTGGAGGCTGGAGAGGGAGCCGGCCAGGACAGGGGAGAAAAACAAACAAACAAACAAACAAACAAACAAACAAGCAGGGGAGGGTGCTGGTGAGATAGCTCAGCAGACTAAGTGCCTGCTGGGGCAAGCTTAGACAAGCTCAGGGACTGCAGTTCAATCTGGATTCTGTCACCCCTGCCACCCTGACCTGCATGACAAAGTGGGCATGGGGATGCCAGACCCCCATAGACCTGAGGGTTTAAGCCTGCCTTAGGGAGCCCAAGCCTCACAGACCTGCTGGGCCAGGAGACTCTAGGAGTGAGGGCTTGAGGACCTCTCATGTTCAGAAAACAACTTCAGTCTCTCCTCTAGCATCCTGCATCACAGTTCATCAGACTAACTCTTCTTACCCTCTTGTTTTGTCTGAAACTCACTTCGATGAATCAAAGGTCTCTACTCCTCCCAAAGAGAAAATAAGTGCCTCCCATGTGTTCCTCCCAATGGTTCAAATTACACAAAATCCACAGGAAAATTAGAAAAGCACATGAGCTAGAAGGTCGCAGGGCTTTTGCCTGTGCAGTAAGTCAAACCCTCTCAGGCAGCAGCTGACTCTGGCTCCAAGAGGCCTACAGGCTTCTGCCCACAGGGTCTCTGCTGCGCCTCCCCTGAGCACACGCCATCCCCGGGCCCTCTTCTAGCCACATGCTGCCCGGGGTTGGGCCACTCGGCAAGTGCACCTCAACCGACCTCGTGCCCTCCTCAGAGTTTCTTGTCTGGGAAATGGGTCAATGACGACCTCCCTGAGACTATGCTGAGACCCACAGAGAAGACTGAGCCAACCTTCGCTCAGGACACATGCATGTTT
The DNA here is from genome assembly GCA_002564285.1 of Tympanoctomys barrerae. Lineage (NCBI taxonomy): Eukaryota > Metazoa > Chordata > Mammalia > Rodentia > Octodontidae > Tympanoctomys > Tympanoctomys barrerae. The sequence goes on from NDGN011503674.1 coordinate 30,060, forward strand.
CTCACCCACTGTCACTCCGAGAGTGACTTCCCACGCCCTGCCCCACTCTTCATGACTTCCCTGCCTGAATGGTGACTTATAGTCTGTCGACAAAAGACCCACTTGCTGTTGACTCCGGAGCCATCTCACCCAGGAAGTCAAAGTCCCCCCTGTTGAGCAGTCAGTGGACTCCTACACAGAAACACGAGTGGGAGCTGCATAGCAGCAGAGCATCACATTCCACATGAAGTCCCAGACCTGCTGCAATTGCTGCAGTGTCCTCTCTATTAACTCTGTGACTCGGGAGCATCTAGCTCAGTAAGAACTGCCAACCTGGCCCGGAGCCAGCACGCATGGGCTCTTGCACGTGGCTGATGGCGGGCACCCTCATCTGCACACTCACGACCCTTCATTACCATGAATCTTGCTGGAAATCATGCTTCACCCACATACATGAAGCCTGAGGAGGGCTGGGGACAGCAGACCCAGAGGTCCTTCCAGATTGGCCCTGGTGATGGGGGCAGAGCCTCAGGAGCTGACATGAATGACAGGCCCAGAGAAAAGCATCGCTGGGCAAAGCCTGGCCTGCCAGGGGACTGCAGAGGCACAGGACACTGGGAAGCTCAGGCCGTGGAGGTGTGAGGGGGTGGAGCGACAGTGGAAGAAGTAAAACTGAGTCTGCAAGATAGCAGAGACCCCACAGTCGTAGCCAGCCTATCTGATGAGCAGTGGTTCAGTTGTGGTGCTAAGAAAGGTGGCTTCCCAGAGGGGCCCAGAGCCCAAGGCCAGTGAGGGGCCCAATGCGTTGGGGAGAGGGGAAGTCCCATGTGTCCTCCTTCCCGCAGCACACGGTGTCCCCAGCACCCCGCCCACTCCACAGCAGGAGCGGATGAGATGGAGAAGGACTGCCTGGGTCCAGCTGCCCAGAGCTCATTCTGAGGGACTTGAGGACCTCTCATGTTCAGAAAGCAACTTCAGTCTCTCCTCTGCTGAGCCACATGGTCACTCCGGGCATCAAAAGTAGCCTCTCAGGTGTGTGTAGGGCACAGGAGACAGCAGGGCAACTGAGCCCTCAGCACCTCCCCCCCCCCCACACTTACTCGAAGTACTCAGCTGCGGGTGTGGTCCCAAAGGTGCTGTTGAGGCCGGGGCTGTCGCTGGCGTTGCCCGTGGGGGCATCGGAGCAGTTGGGGCTGTTCCAGGTGTTGTTGCAGTGGGTCCAGGGCAGCTCCACGGAGAAGGAAGAGAAGAGGTAGTGCAGCGCCCAGGCGATGATGACGTTGTAGAAGAAGCCCACGTAGAGTGAGATGAGGATGACTGTGAAGCCCACACCTGGCAGGGACAGCGCAGAGCCACCGTCAGCAAAGCCACTGTCTGCCACTGTCCACCCCCACGTGGCAGACCTCTCCCCCCAGCAGCAGCACGCTGGCATCCTGGGTGCCAGGCAACTCCCCAAAACATATGGCTTGTGGAGGCTCTGCCGTATTCCACTGTGGGAGCAGAGAAGGGGGCATCCACCTTCCAAAGCTTCTCTCCACCCAGAAGAGAGATTGTGATTTAGAGGGCATCACTGGGGACACCAGGGCCAGGGCCAACCTCTTGTGTTCCTCTACAGACCCCTATGGCCAGCCAGGGGCAAACAGGATCATCTGGGACATCTGAAAACCATCCAGGGCCACCCAGACACACCAAAGTCACCTATAGCCATACAGGACCAATGAGGACAAAATGTAAAGGAAAGAGACATCTTCCAGCCACTCAAGGTCACCCAGGATGCCACTCTGGGTCACCCAACTGAGAGTCACCAAGGACTAATGGCTCCATTCAAAACCACCAATGTTACCCACAGTCAGCTAGGGCCAGTGAGGGACACTCGTGCTAGCAGAGCCATCAAAGGTGACCCAGTGCCTTCTACAATCACCAGAGCCACCAACAGTACTAAGAGACAACCAGGAGCTCTATGGCCATTCATAGTAACCCAGACTCATTTGGGACCAAACTCTTCACGGTTACCCAGGGGATTTAGGGCCCTAAGAGTCTCAGGGCCATTCACAATCATCTATGTTCTCCATGGGCAGCAGAGCTTCCCAGGGCCACCTGAAGCTGTCCATTGGCATCTACAACTTCAGAATACCAGGATAAGCAGAGTCATTTGAGGCAATCACAGCCATCTAGAGCTACTCAGGCCAGGCAAGCCCCTGTAGGATCTCTTGGGGTCATTTGTGACCACCCAGGGCTTTCTAGATTCATCATAGTCGTACGTGACCACCTCAGGCTTTCTGGGGGCATCCACGGCTGTGTGTGACCATAAAGGACCTCTCAGGCCATGCATGGCCAGCCAAGACCACCCAGGGCATGTAAGACCACCTAGGGCTCCCAGGGCCACCCAGGGCCACCCAAAGCCTCTCAGAGGACTAGAATCTGGGATCAGTCATGTGACAGTGGTCCTGGTAACCTGGAAGAGGACACCCTGCATGCAGTCCCCAGGCTGCTGCCATCCTGGCCGGTGTGTAATTGTGCCTGACAGTCCACAGGCTCCTCCATTGGTCAAGGGACCCTCGTCATACAGTGCTGGGCAACCACTCATGTAGCTGTCACCACGGTTCACTTGACCCAGGGCCATGCAGAATCCTCTTCATTTCAGCATCTCCTCTCAGCTTTGCGAGGCCGGAGCTACACCTCTGATTTACTTTCGTGAGACTTGGAGGCAGCTTTTCCTGCTTGCTGAACGGGAGGAGGGAGTAGGGAGGAGCATGTCTTTCAGGGGACTTCTGCAAGTGTTCTTGGGTAACTCTTAGGAGGAGCTGTTTTCATGCTCAAGGCCACTTGCTAAAGTTCTCTTCTGATCTTGAAAGAAAAATTAAAAGCAAAAATGCACTACAATTTGTGTCAAGCCCAGGATCAGGACTATGTCCCTGTGCTCAGATGTAGGGATGACAAAACCAAAACTATTTCCTTCCACTGAGAAACTTGGTTACTCTGGGGAGAAACTCATCGACGTTGGTTAATTCTACTTTGCAATGCTGTCCACTGAGCTCCTCAGGAGAAAGGCTGGTTTGTGATTTAGACACCTTGCACATGCAGCCGTATTGGGAAGCCACGGTACCCGGAAGCTGTGTTGTCAGGAGGTCACCCTACTGGGAAGCTGTGCTGGCAGGAAGCCTTGCTTCGGGAAGCCATGTTGTTCCAAAGGGCACCATGGGAAGTCTTGCACGGCAGCCAGCTGTCTGTGGATGTTCAGTCTGAAAACTGCTCAAGGTTAGAACTTTGTATACCTGGTGCTCAGTTTGGAACTCTGGGAATTCAAAGAAGCCTTTGGTCAAGTACGACGGTAGATCCAAGTCCGGAGTCCGAAGGCAGGGCTGATTTTGTCCCAGCTTCACAACAATGCAAGTCCACCTTGGCTGTGGGGCTTCCAGAGTAGATGATGCACACGGCTGGCAACACAGCACAATGCAGTATCTCCCAGGCCTCTCCTATGCTGTCATCCTAGGGCCCCCGTGCCTAGTGAGAAAAGTGGGGTGCCAGGAAGGAGGTGCATGTGCTGGCCACGCATGGGGTCCCTCCAAGAACTGCCCTCTAAGAAGCACACCCCACCTGCTCTAAGGAAAGCTCCCTTGGATGCCTTATTTACTGCTCAGTCTCTGCCACGACCCAGCAAATATCAACAGGAATCCAGCACAGTTCCCTGTCCCGGGAAGTTCAAGGCTGGATGTGAACTTCAGTGAGCACGAGCACTGTTAATTTTCTTAAATTCTTATTCTTAGTATTTCCTTATGTTAACTGTGTGTATATTTTGCTTTTTCTTTAAACCACCTTAATTCCTTTTTTATTAGAATGGAGAGTTTCATAAGCCATACTAAAATATTATTTACTACAGAATGCTATGAATTTTTATGTCCAGTATAGCAGGGTGTGGGGTTTTCCCTCCAGCGCCTGCAAAATGGAGTTTGTCACTGGTAAAGGAACAAAGACCTAAAGGGTGCTTCCTGCTAGCATGGGTGCCAGGGTGCTGAAGAGAAGTTTGGGCTCCTTCCTACTACCCAGACTCAGCACTCCACATGTACCACAAAGCTGGCCATGGGGAGGGACCCTAAACTTACCCCAGGACTATGGCTGGAACAAGTGGTTGGTTTGATAGCATCCCCAGGCCTCTAAGTGCTGTGGGGCAGGGCTTGAGGTAAAAGGGCAGGAGAGAGGCTCGCCAGAGCCCACCCGTCCTCGGGGTTGTGTGTGAGTGCACATGTGTGCATGTGTGTGCACATATGTGCTGTATGTGCTATGTGGACCGTGTGTGTTCTGCATTTACATATGTGTGCTGTGTGTACTGTGTATATAGGTGTGTGTGTTGTATGTGTGTGTGCCCTGGGTGAATATGTATCTTCTGCACAGGGTGTGTGTTCTGCATGTGTGTGCCTGTGTGTTCTGTATTTGTACAACATGTGCATGTGTGTGCTGTGTGTCTGCATGTGTGTTGTGTGTGTGCACACTCATATCAGAGAAGCCAGGGCGGAGAAGGAGACCCAGAAAGGGCAGGGACAAAAGCTTGAGGCTGAGATTTAAGGACGTGCTTCCCTGACTGGTGACGGCATGCCTCTATGAGAAGGCCACCAGGAGCCTCTAGCTGCAGTGCCACTGCTGGCCCTGCAGACTCGGCCTCAGACACCGCTGAGCCTCGCCCTGGCCCTGGACATTGCCATCTGGAGTGTGGCTCTCGGGAGTGAAGCTCAGCACCTGTGGGATGGTGCCCCGGGGCCAGAAACACAGAGTGCCAGTCACCTGCAGAGGACACTGAGGAGCTAATGAGCACTGAGCTCCCCAGGAGTTCTTTTGGGTGATTTAACAGCTTTCTTCACTTACCACATCCGATCCTGTTCACAGAGACATGAAATAGGTAAATTTTCAGGAAGCAGACCTAGAAAAGGGCACAGGAGCCGGGGCTCCAGGGCACCATGGCTCTGCCTCCCCAGCTGCAGGGTGGCTGCATCCCCACCAGCTGGCCCCTGCGGCTGTCCCAACAGACACAGGAAGTGCCCACTGGTGCTGTGGCCAAAAGCCTGGGTTTCTCCCTTGACTCACAGATCTGCCCCTGACCACAAAATGGCCCCAGAGTCATGCTGCTCATGACCTGGGAATCACAAGGTCCCCACAGTCGTGGGTGACAAGGTGGCGGTCCAGAGAGGCCATGGGCCACAGGGTGGGTGGATCACTGCCCACCACCTTTCCCACCTCATGAGAAGCTTCATATCTGAGTCTTTGTTTCCCCATGGTGGGTGCCTGCGCAAGGCATTCATGCCCTCGTGTCCTAAGCCACGTCCACAGGACCGTGTCACATTCTGGAGTTCCTGAGAGTCAGCTGATAATTTAAATTTTAGCGGTTTTTATAAATGCAATATAAAAGCCTGCTGTGACAGTTGGGTGGAAAACACTGCTTGCAAAATGACATCCAGAGGGACACCAGTTCTCACTGTCACCTCTGGATGGAGGGACAGTTGGCCCTGCTCCCTGTGGCTTGGCCAATGCAATTTCTGCCTGGGTATACAGAGCAGTTCTCCAGGCTGACTGGACACCGGCTGCCCAGAGGGCCCAGGGTGACATCAGCCTGTGTCCTGGTGAGAGAGGGGCAATCCCACAAAACCCTGGCATCTCCAGTCTGGGTGGCCACACACACTCTCTGGTCCCTGACACCTCCTCTGCTGGAGGTGCTGAGCTCTCAGATGTCACCTAATAGGAGCCTGAGCCAGGGTTCTCCTGGCCACCACCACCTCTGATGCAACATCTGCTCCTGGGCCACAGCTCACGCAGGGCCAGGTCCTGGGGGCACAGCAGTTCCTCTGCATCTGGAATTGTGGGCCTGTGTCCACAGACCATGAGCAGTGTCCAGTCCACCTCGTGTATCATTCTCTAGAATTCCAGGGTCTCCGGTTGGCCAGTACTTCCTCCACAGAGGGGACAGAGATGCATTTAAACAGCTCATGTTGTTGTGTTTTGTTTTATCCTTTACTTTTTCAGGTGGTTCTTTCAAACTTTGAATCCTGCGCTCGCTCGCTCGCTCTCTCTCTCTCTCTCTCTCTCGTCAGAACTAGGGATTGAACTCAGGCCCTTGCGCTTGCCAGGGAAGTGCTTATTCCACAGAGCCATCTCCCTGGCCCTGATTCCTCCTCTCAGATCCCACTGGGATGCATCACCCCTGAGGAGAATTCTCTGGAGAGAATCAATTATTTATCTTAGGAAAGGAACTGTAGTCTTAGAAGTTACCACAGGCCTTAGGCCCTAAAGCACCTGTCTGCCACCCTGGATTCTCTGTGACTCAAAGGGACTCTGTCTTCTGGAGGACAATCTTGTCTTCTTGTAGTGCAACCTTAGCCACTGGATGTCCTATTTTAAGAGCAGCACTTGCTGGTCTTCGGTTTTGACCCCTGGCCCCAGGACAGTGTGCCTGGAGGCTGCTAGCCTCTGTCCCCTTCAACATGCACCAGCCACTCAGAGCTTGTAAGAAAATCCTGTCTGATCTTTCAGTAGTAAGTTTTTTAGGTGCACCCTCTGTCAGAGGTGCACCTTCCCCTGGTCTCTCCAAGAAAGCACCCCAAAGTTCCCAGAACCCCAGGTGCTGGGACCCAGAGCCTGGCTGGAAGCTTAATAGCTATGGACTGAATCTCGTTCTGTTTCTCCCAGGTGATTACTCAAGCCCCCCCTCCCCCATGCCCAGTTTGCATTTCCAGCAGACAGCACAGCCTGCCTACCCTGGCTCTTTGGGACCCAACCTGGGGTTTGGGAAGGCAGCTGCTGGGCTGGTCACCTGGGTGCAAGACAAGGTGGCCTGGCATCAGCAGGCTTGAAGGCTGGGTGAATAACTAGACAAGTGGATGGACAGGTGATAGAGAAATAGGTGGATGAATATATAGAGAAAAGATGGATGGGTGGATGATGGATGGTTACATGATGGGTGATGATAGATGGGTGATGCCTGGATGGAGAGAAGATAAAGGTAGGCAGATGATGGAGAGATGGATGATAGGTGGTGGGTGGATGATTAAGTTGGATAGGCAGATGATAGATGCATGGATAGGCAGATGACCGATGGATGGTGAACAGATGACAGATCAATAGACAGATGGATGCTTAATCTTGTCTACCATTTCAACACCCTGACCACAGACCATCACCACTGAGGCAGGAGTGTCCCTAGTACCAGTGAGGGCACCCTTTTATCTGGGTCAGGGCCTACCCATAAAGCAGGACTCAGATTAGCACAGTGGTGCAGAGCCTCCTGCCTTAGCAAGCAGGACTGTGTGCATGCTTTGAGCCCTGGGGTGTGCCTTACCCTTCAGGATGGGGCAGATCTTCCAGACACCAGTGGCCCCCTCCCTGTTGAACTGCCCCAGAGCCAGCTCCATGTAGAATAGGGGCATCCCAGCAATCACCATAAAGAGCAGGTAGGGCACCAGGAAGGCTCCTGTGGGCAGACAGAACCTTGAACATGGGGCCATATGGGGCAGGGGTCACCTCCCAAGCTAGGGCCCTGCCATATTAGGTGGCGTGACCCTCTTCTCCAGCTGGCGAGTCTACCTTCTCTAGGGCTGTCTCCTGTGGAGTCTGCACCCCACATGTCCTCCTGACACCGCTGCTCACGCCCTTCTGAGTCATGAACAGAGCCCTGTCAGGGGAGGAGGCCCCGCCCACTTGGCCACGCTGGCTCCCTCTTGCTCACCCTGCACTCTGTGATCAGTCTTCCCTGACCCTCTCCAGGTTTCCACATTCACAGTCTGCCTTGCCTGCAGCCTCGGCTGGGGTCAGGTTGCTGGCAGGACCTGTGGCCAGGACTTCCAAGGCCCTCCTGTCTCCCTTGCCCAGCTGTAGAGATGGGTGTGCTCTGGAGTTACAGGGTGCCTGGGGAACCTCAGTCTCCTCATCTCCAAGATGGGCTGTGAAGCCCAAATGCTGGGACAGGCGAGGGCACTCCCAGAAGGAGCCCTGCAAATGTTTGCCCTGAGGGGTGCATCAGAGCCCAGGCCAGGCTGGAAAGAAAGTAGATGCAGGGGAGGAGCCAGCCCCGGACCCCACCCAAGCCCCCGGCTCCCCATCTGGAAGAGGTGAGGAAAGGACAGTGAGATGCCATAGCTGGGGGCCTGCCTCGGGCTCAAGGCCTCTGCGTGCTCTGCACACACTGTTTGCATTGACCAGATGGCAGGTCTGGGCCTCAGGAACTCTCTTTCTCAAGTGAAAATTTTTGGGAGCAGAAAGCAGCAGCACCAAGCTGCCTGCCACTTCCTGCCCATTCTGCCCCCCCCCCACACCCTACAGCCTTGAGCTGGGGTCCTAAGCAAGCTCGAAGCTGGGGGGAGGAGTTGGCATCACTGTGTGGACACACACATGTGGTCTCAGGAGCACCTCTTCCTCCTGCCATCCATGGCACTCACTGGTGACAGGTGCCCCCAACAGCACTTACCCCCACCATTTTTGTAGCACAGGTAGGGAAACCGCCAGACATTGGCCAGGTCTACCGCGAAGCCGATGACAGACAACAGGAAGTCAGTCTTCTTGCCCCAGGTCTCCCGCTCCTGGGCCTCCACGGGGCTGTGGGGCGCATTGATGAGCGTGGAGTTGGTGAGCTGCATGCCATTCTGTTCCTTGACCAGGACAAGCTCCACCTCTTGGGGCCCTACAGCATTGGGCTCCTTGGCTGGGGCCACCATGGAGGACATCAGCCCCACGGGACACTTGCGTTCACTCATGGCTGATAGGATCGGGAGCTCTGGGCTTCCTCCTCGTACCAACTTGAAAAACACACAGGAGAACATGGGGTTAGTACCTCGGCCAAGGGCAGAGACCTGGGCACTGGTTCCCTGCACCTAGGGCAACAGCTGGGGTACGGATGGCTAGGAGATGCTCACCAGAGTGGGACATGTGGAGTCCCGAGACACACAGGCCAGCTGTGGGCCTCCACCACAACTGCACTGAGGTGAGGTACAGTGCTGGCCACCTCTCATCTCCTTTCTATGCAGGCTCCACCCTTCTCCCACTCCCGGGGAGCAAAAGTACAACCCTCAAATGCATCAACGCTGTCATCATAACTACACAGGATTCCTCCGTGCCAATCTTGATTGCCATCTTGGCTGGCTCGAGAGCCCCAGGAGATGAGGGCGACTGTGGGTCCCAGGGAGAACCTGGCAGGCTGGCTCCCCACCCTGCTCTAGCCACCTTGTGCGGGGCAGCTTTCCTGCTCTGCCATCCCTGCATAGGGCAGCCACCACCTCTGGAACTCTGCTGCAGCCAGCCTCCCTCATCTCCACCATGTGTGCTGGCTATCGTGTCCCAGCAGCAGAAAAATGACTGCTGAAGCACGCCCAGGATTAAAATAAAGAGCCAAACCATCAGCCACAGGAGCTGAGAGTTTGAAAATGACTGCAACAGGTTTGAAAATGACTGCAACAGGTTCTTCAAAGAACGTCTGCATGGCCACCTCTACTGTGCACACCAGGGTGGCCAGGTTACAGCGGGCTTTGCCTGGGACAGTGACTGCATTGACAGGGCAATGGCTCGGCTTGATTTCTGCAAAGCTGGGGGTGGTGCGTCGGGTGGGGAGGGGACCCGGCTGAGCCTGCTGAGGCTTTGCGCTGGACCCTCAGGGGAGGCCAGCGGGGCGCGGCTCTGGCTAGCCCGACTTTACCTCCCCAAACAGAAACTTTGGGCAGGCGTTATTCCGTGCGCAGCTTTCGGTGCCTCTTTAGCTCCCGGAGACCAGCGGACCGCGCCAGCCCTGAGCAGCTACTCCTGAAAAGTGCAGGCGTGCGAGGGGTTGAAGCTTCGGAGGTTGGAGCTAGTGCAGCCGCGCAGAGCTTAAAGCCAGCGCCCCTCTGCTGAGGCCCCGCCTGCCCGAGGGACCCGCAGGCAGATTTGCGTCCCTTCTGAACCCGGACTTCCTGGTACCAGGTTTGTGTCCCAGGGGAAGCACCTTCCCTACCCAGCAAAGCCAGAGCTGGTGGGAGCCGCAGAAGCCAGGTCCAAGCCGAGGCAGCTGGGAGCACCAAGCCCCGCCATTCCCGACCTGACAGAGCCCACGGCGAGGGCACCGCCCGGAGGTGGAGCGGGTCGGGTCTGCGCGGGGAGCAGGGTCCGAGAGGGAGCCGCAGCCCCACCGCCGCGCGCTTGGATCCAGATGTAGTATTCGCCGGGCCTCTCAAGCCCGGCATTCCCGCCTGCGGCGACCCCACCCGACTGTGCCTGCCCTGCTTGGCCTCGGGGTGCGGGGGGGCCCTCACCTGCCTGGGCCTCAGGTCCTGCCCGCGAAGTCCGCGGGGCTTCAGCGCCAATGCCAGTCTCCCGCACCGGCGCGCAGCCGGGACTCTTAAGCAGCCACCGGGGTCCGCCCCGCCCCACCCCGTCCCGTCCCGCCCCCTGCGACGCCAGAGGCTCTGAGCGCGCGGTCTTCAGCACCTGGGGTGTAGTCTGCAGGGCGTGAGTGAGCAGCCCCACTCTCTCCACACTCTTTTGCACCCCGGGCTCAGCAGGACGCAGACTCTGCCCACACCCTCATCCCAGTCTCTGGACCCCACCCCCAACCTGCTGTGAGCTTGGCTGGTGTATTGTTCAGGTGACCTTCGCACCCATGTCCCTCATCCCTCACCCTGCCCCTGCCATCGCTCGCGGGAGGACCCAGCCTCTGCTCCTCTGGTCTCTCTGTGCCCCAAGACTGGGCATCAGGGCACTCACCCATCGGAACCAGGGCCCCAATCTCAATGGCTTGGGAAGGAGGCTTACCGGACCAAGTTGGCAGCCCTGCAGTCTACACCTGACTCCAGGACCGGAAGAGCGCCGAGTCCTGGCTTTGGTGCCTTGGACAGGATGTTACTCTGCCACCAGGCCAGAGCCAGGATGTCCAGGGCAAAGAAGGCCCCGGTGAGTGAGGCTCCTGGCTTCGCACCCTCTAGGGTAAGGTCAGGGTTGACAAGGACTTTAGAGTAGGGGTTTCAGGAATATAGCCCCTGCTCTGGGGCACAGAGCAATGCCCATCTATCTTGTGCATCTGAGTGCACCTCTCCCCAGGCAGGGCTGCACCCTGAGGTTTCTCTGCTCCCCAAAGCCCCCTGACAGCCACACTGCTCTTCTAGGCTGAGTGAGACCCCAACAGGAAGAAGGGACAACTGCGTGTCCTGTAGCCCAGCAGGTGATGTCCCAGGCTAAGGCCCAGCTACTCAAGCCTGCTGAGGGTTCTGGGTGGGCTGGGGCAGGTGGGATTGTCCCCAGGGAAGGAGGGACAGAGCTCCTGGGCTTGCTTTTGAGGGCACAGGTCCCATTCCTGATCCTCATCACCTTTCCCACCTCCCACATCATCTGACTAGGACAGGGCTTTAACAAGGCTTGAAGGTGGAGACGGAGGAGGTTTGGACTTCAGGACATGGCGAGGGGCACCCACACTCTGCAGTGCACCAGGGCCACTCCCTGCAATTAAAACCAAATGCACTGCACACTGCGGAGGAAAAGGGAGCCCCACCAGCGGGGTCAGGGAGCGTCTAGCCCCAGTTGGAGAGTCCTAGTAACTGCGGAGATGGTGGGACAGGAGGCCAGGTCAGAGCAGCACCCAACAGAGCATCAAAGGACAAGCAGGCAAAGCTGGGAAAGCTTGTGGCCCTGAGGGGAACAAACCACATCCCACCTGCCCAGAAGAAAGGGGTCCCAGGTGAGGGTCTTGCTACTGACGTGCAACACACACAGAGTGCACCTGTACCCAGGCAAGAAGCAGAGCGTCTGCCCTCAGGGCTGTGCTTTCTTGCCCTGACCTCCAGCAGCGCACTTAGGATTGGGCTGCACCATCCTCCAGCAGAATGGCAGAGTGGGGGCTGGGCTGGCAGCCTGGCTGTGGGGACGGCAGCAAGGGTCCGACCCTTTCTGGCTGAGCAAAGGTAGTGCTGAGGTGGTTGGTATGAGTTGATTAAACCTGATTAAACAGCGACCTTTGCCTGCCTGGATCCTTGCCCTAAATGCCAAGCTAGCTTTATTATGGTCCTGCTGCAGCCGCCGATGCTGGTGCAGAGCCCTGGATAGAGAGCATTGCCTGCTTCCTGCCTTCCTGTTTGCTGGGGACCAGCCTTGGCCACATAGCTGGGTGGGCTATGTGGGGAGGAAGGGAGAAAGGAGGGAGAGAGAGGGAGGGAGGAAAGGAGGGAAAGAGGAAGGAGAGACAGGAGGGAGGAGAGGCAAACCTAGAGAGATAAGAGATAAACAATGCAAGAGGCAGAGGCAGAGGCAGATAGAGACACTGGGGGTAGGAGGAGAGATGGCCAGACAGACTGTGGGACAGACAGGGCCTGGGTTGGTGTGGGATCACAGCCCCAGGACCCAGAGGCCGGGGCTGCAGAAGGCAGATGGATGCAGATTCTATGCCCAGCATTGCAAAGAGTTGGCAGCAGGAATCAGTGTAGGGGTCTTATTCTTATAGCAGTTCAGAGAAAACAAACACAAAAAGCCACATGGGGGTTCTGGTCAATCATGAGACAGAGATTTCTGGGGTCTCCTGGGCACAGCGGCTGCAGATGCTGAAACTTTGACCTTCAGCTGCTAGCAGAGAACTCACGGGCTGGCTGGAACCCTGCACATACAAGCACACAGGGTTGCCCTGGGGCTGCCAGGGGACAAGATTCTGGAGGCCAGAGGTCACGCCCAGGGCTGCTTCCTCCCATCGCTGCTAGGAACCCTGCGGGCTCCAGGCCTCTTCCCAGCTGCGGAGTGCTGGAGTCTGGTGTCATGGGCGTGCAGAAGCCTCAACCCATCTTGATCCTGCCCTCTTCGTGCTCCTGCTTCTGGACCCCCTTTATGAGGGACAGTGCAACATCGTCTCACAGCTCTGCCCCCCGCCTCGCCTTACTCTGAGTGCTTCTGTAAAGGCCCCATCTGTAGTAAGGACTTCCACATGTGAATTTGGGGTACACCATTTAACTCCAAATAAAAAGGAACTGAAACAGACTACCCAGAAGGGGGCATCTTAGAACATGGCTGGGCTGGGCTGGGAAGCAGGGCTGGGCTGGGAAGCAGGGCTGTTGCTCCCCAGTAGGTACCTTCTAATGCACAGCAACATTTTCATGCAGTTCTCCCTCTAGGGGCCCTGTGTGCTCGTGTGCTGAGCTCTCTGCAACCAGCCATGAGGGAGGCTGCTCCTCCTGCGGGTTCTGCAGATGTCAGAGAGGGCGAGGCTCTACGTGTGGTGGGGTGCGCAGCACAGCACTCCGCCCCTGTCTGCGTGGAGAGGAGCTACCAGCACATGGGGCACTGCTGCCCTGCTGAGTGAGGAAGCCCTGGCCCCAAGCCCTGACCCTGCTCTCTACCTAGTTTGCGTGATGGCCATCCTTAGGTCTGGGACAGCAGGACCCTGAGCAGAAGTGGGAGGCAGGTGGATGCTCCTTGCCAGCCACTGGTAGAGACGCCTCTCCCTGGGACAAAGTGGCTGAAAAGCACAGTTTAAGGAGGGAGGTTGTTAGCTCACGGTTTCAGAGGCTTGAGCCCAGAATCAGATGGCTCCGAGGCAGGAACGCTGTGGTACAGGGAAGATGCTCACAGCATGGTGTCAGAAAGCAGAGGTGAGCCCCTGGGTAAGATGTGGCCCTCTGGTCACACCCATGACTGCCTCCTCCCTGCAGTCCTCCAGTAGCCTCAGCTGTGAACTCGTCTATAGGTTAATGCACTGCTAGGGTCAGCAGGATCCAGTCCCCTTCTAAGGGCCCCACCTCTGAGCACAGGAGCCTCTAGGGGACACTGTGGATCTAAACCACAGCACCCTCTACTCACAGTGCCGGCTCTCCAAGGCAGCTGGGAGGAGGCTCTGTGTGCAGGCGGTGGGGTGTGGTCCCTGTCCTTCCTCCCCTCTGGGCAGTGCCCTCTCCCAGCTGGGCCCCTCCAGACCCCAGCACCACCTCTCGGTCCCCTGCAGCAGATCCCACTATGTGTACTGTCTGGTGCATGCTCCAGGCTGAGTTGTTTGTAGGATTGAAACTGAGCTACAGTGTCCCAGGATTGCATCTTCTTCTTCGAATATTGTTGTTTCTCTATAACTTAATGTCTACTTCTCACTGGTTAGCTTTCTATGTTCTTGTCATTCATTCATCTCCAGTGTTTCCTCCAGATGCATCCAACCACAGGGGCGATGCCAATTTGTATTGTTGTTTCATCATTTAGTGATGGTTGGTTAAACACATGCCCTTACTTCAGCTATTGGGACGAACAAGTCTGATGAACTCATTTGTCACACAAGAGACCCTGTCCCTCGTCCTGTCCACAGCTTAGAGCCATGGGATAAGCCCTGCCCTTGGAGTAAGAGCAGGGCAGAGCACACTGGAATGGACATTGTAAATGTAGATCTGTCCTCCTCAGCCACCAGAGGGAACCATCGTTATTCCCAGGGTGTCTGCCCAGAGGATGGGCCAGCCCACAGAGCCTGCGAAGCGCCAGACACCGACTCTGCTGTGACACTAATTCCTGGGGCTCCAGTGCCCGTGTGATCCTTTCAGAGCTGGGCTTGTTCAGTCAGCAGATAACGGGCTTGGCCAGGTCACTGCGCATTGTCATCCCGTCCAGAACGTGTGGCCAGTGAGACGTGCTCAGCTTCTGGCAGACGCCACTTGTTTATATCCCAGGGCATGATGAGGGGTGGAGAGAAGTGAAAGCCCTGAGGGTGGCCTGTCCTTGTCACACTACTCGGGTAGAAGTGACTTACTTCTGTGGCAGTTGCCAAAATTAGGGCTCAGATTAGGATGGGAAAGCAGATGTGCTTTCTGTCATAGCCCATTCAGTGCAGCCCCCTCACCTGATCTAGACACTTGCAGGGTCATCAACAGCATTGTTGGACCGACCATCGGACTCCCAGGCTTCAATGCTGGGCTCCTTCCCAGGTGTATAACACCCACTGGGCCATAATATACCACCTCCACACCCAAGGAGGACAGGCTTTCGGCTCATGGTTTCTGAGGAGCTGGTCCATGGCCAGCTGGCTCTAGAGCAGGGAGGTCACTATGGTAAGGAGAGGAGAAAAATGTGCTCTCCCCTGGTGAGCAGGAAGCAGAGAGAAAGGATCAGCTGGGGACAAGAACACATGTTCCCGGGGACCACTTCCACCCAAACCCTCCTGCCAATAGCAGTCAGCTGGGAGCTCACCCCCTGTGGGCCCACTGCTAAATACTGTATTCATGACTCAGGAGTCTGTTGGAGATATTTTAGGTCTGAACTGTAACACTGCTGAGGCATAAAAATACGTGTGAGACATGGACACTAGGAAACTAGAATCCACTGCCGAGGAACCTTTAAAAGGCTGGCAGTGAGTAGAGAGAGATGTATGATGTTTACGATTAAAGGTCGCCGTTGTTAGCATGCCGCTTCCCTTCACGTTGTTACACATCTGACTCAAGGCAGCCAGAATCCCATCTTGCCATTTTGAAGAAACTGACATGAACAGCCAAAAGGAGCTATAGAAGGACAAAGCGGGAGGCTGTAGGGCCTCCGCTTACAAGCCCAGTGTCCTCACAAACGAAGTGAGCTCCCCCAGTCACATTGCCATCATGTGCTGTTTGGGAAGTGTGCACTTGGGTGCATGAATGTGAAGCTATAGAAACATGACCACGCAGGGGCACCAAGACGGGCACATCCTCTTCCTCCCCCACGGTCCCTGCAGTCTCCATCCGCCCTCCTCAGACAGCCACAGCTTGACTCTGCAA
Source organism: Tympanoctomys barrerae (assembly GCA_002564285.1). NCBI lineage: Eukaryota > Metazoa > Chordata > Mammalia > Rodentia > Octodontidae > Tympanoctomys > Tympanoctomys barrerae. The sequence continues at coordinate 45,740 of NDGN011503674.1, forward strand.
CCACAGGTTCCTGGGCTTCTGGGGTTCTTCCTTACACGGGTTCTCTAGGGAACCCTGAGCTGTAACTGCTTGGGGTTAGAGGTGGGTCCCCGCCTGTGTGCAGCTCCCCTTCGCTTGGCTAAGCTGTGTTGCACAGAGGTAACTTCTTCGCCCATTGCCTGTGGATGGGGAAAGGACCCTTGCCTGCAGAGCTGCCGGGAATACCTCAGACGAGGTCCATGCACAGCATGCCTTCATTTCTCTGGGAGTGGGCATGTGGAGACTGGTGGATCAGTGACACGCACACCCTTGTTTATAGAGCACAACTCATGATAGCTAATTTTGGAAGCAACCTCTACTCTGCCATAAGGAAGAATAAACTTGAGTCTTTTGTAGGGAAATGGCTATACCTTGGGAATATAATGTTAAGCCGAATAAAAAGATACACAAGCTTAAATATCACAGTTTCTCTTATATGAGAAGCCCAGAGTAAAAATAGAGAGCTAAAGAAAAATAGGCAATAGAGGGCTGGCCAGATAGCTCAGTAGATTAAAGCACCTGCTTAGGCAGATGCAGGGACTGGAGTTTGATCCCCGGTGTGCTGTGCCAGCCCTGCCCCCAGGGCGCGCTGAGATAGCGATTGAGACTGGGCGTGGTGGCGCGCCTGTAATCCCAGCGTTTGGGAGGCTGAAAACAGGAGCATCAGTAGGAGTCTGATCTACCTAGTGAGACCCTGTAGACCCTGTCCTAATACAGGAAAAAATAAAAATAGGCAATAGAAAATGGGAAGATAGATCTTTGGCAAATGGAAAGGAACTCCATCTGGTAAATGGAGGAGGGGGAGAAGGGGAAGAGGGGACAAAAGGAAGATCTGTTACGTCCATGCACCTGCACACTATGATGAGTGTGATGAGTGTGCGCTGCAAACACGCACTGATCAAACTTTTTAAAAAAAATCTGTTAGTTTGCACAGTAGCACCGTACTGTATGCGTCCAGAACAGCGTGTGAGAATCTCGGTCACTTCGCCCTCTCACCAGCACTTAGTGTGGTCCATCCTTTTAATCTTGGACATCCTTATTTGTTTGTGCTGACATTTATGACACTATGGTGTAAGTTCACATTTTTCTAATGACCAGGACGTCTGGGAAATTCTCTGTGTGTTTAGCTACCATCTCTGTGACTTCTGGCCAGGAGTCTCTTTATTTTATTTTATTTTTTACACATTTGCATTATTATCACTATTATTTAGTGTGGTGGGCTCTTTATGTATTCTGGATACTAGTCTTTTATCAGATAGGTGCTTTTTGTTTCTCTCTTTGTACTGGGGATTGAACCCAGCCCCTCACACATGCTAGGCACCCTCTCTACCTCTGAGCTACACCTCAGCCCTTATTTATTTATTTAGACAGTGTCTCAGTAAGTTGCCTAGGCTGGCCTTGAACTTGCGGTTCCCCTGCCTCAGCTTCCCAAGTAGCTGGATTACAGGTGTGTGGCATCCTTTGTGGTGAGGAATTCGGCCAGCTTCTGCGCATCTGAAAGGACCTATTTCGCTGCCTTGCAAGCTGTCTCTGCTGGGTGAAGGATGGCAGTTGGCAGCTCCTTCTCGCCATGCTTAACACCAGCTGTTTTCAGGAGACCTGCTTGTACCCGTGTCTCTGTTCCTGGATATAAGATTCATTATTTCTTCCCTGGCCGATTTTTGAGGATTTTCTCATTATCATCGATTTTAAGCCCTCTGATGGCCAAGGTGTCTTTTCCACTGTGGAAACATCCAGTGTTTCCACACTTCTCTTTGGGGCTTGGATGGTGGTGTGTCAGGTACTGGCTGATGCTGGACTCCGTTTCTCAGTCTCTTCCTCCTAGTTTGTCGGACTGAGTAGATGCTGTGCTGCTAGCCCATTCACGTTGTCTTGGGAGACACTTAATCCGCTCTTAATCCTGAACAGCACGTTTCAAATGCCTGGCATTAAAGTTTGGTCCTTTCCGGCCTTGCTTTGAAGAGGAAGCTGTCGGTGGGACAAGCTCCGTGT